>JAVSBU010295793.1:0-11381 GCA_033118015.1 Loricariichthys derbyi | reverse complement strand
CGTTAACAACGCTGTTTGATCCCTAAGACGGCCAAAAACTCTTCCGGGACACTTCCGGGAGCTCTTACCGTCTATGTATAAAGCCCCCTTAACAATTGTAAGAAAGTTGCTCATCAATTCACGACCTCGCAACCTGCTTTCTCCCTGTGTTGATCAAGACTTGCACACCAGCTGGGAAGCAGTGGATGACAAAACCACAAGAGCCAAATTTATAGTTTATTCAAACACAGCTTAAAGAAACAAGGTTTCACAGGTGATTTATATAATTCCGAAAATGGGAAGATGTTCAGAGTATCAGCCTATCATAACACGTATGCAAAACACTAATATCAGCAGATATTAGGAATAGAACCTTTGTACTGACGAGGCACCTCAGGTGATAGAGAAGGCCTATCATGAGAAGAGTACACAAACAAGGGCACAGTGACCAAGACACATTGCCCCCATTTCAAGTCCTAAAACTTTCCATAGTCAGTGAGATACAATGCATTAATCATTAACAGAGATACACGATTGCAGACTTAATATGCTTTTGTGTGAATTTACATGAAGAAGTGCAATTATATTCTTACAACAATTTTTAAAATTCACTTTTAATCTTAATGGCAAAGTGAAAGAAAATATGAATTGATCAATTGCTTGTCTATTTTTGGTGTTTGATGGGGAGTGTTCTGCTGTGACTTCCTCTGTCTGAAGCAAACCCCATTTCACTTGGAAAGCTACGCACTGTCTTATAGAAATTCAGAACTGATACGTCTGTTGGAGAATATACACGTTTTTTCACTGAATTTATGGTCATACTAAAGAATGGAAACGAGTGAAAGTACAGATTTTATTGAAAATTACATGTTTGAATTAGACGAGAAGAAGAATTTATTTGAACATAAATATGGAAGGAATCCAAGGAACAGAAGTAAGAAGAAAGATCAGCTTTCAGGTGAAGTAAATACACGCATAAATATTGGCATGGATCTACAAATTGATATAGAAAGAGAAAAGGAATATACAGTATATGTTGGACTTATAAGTACAGTTAACACACAATACATGTAAAAGATACTTTATGTGTATAATGTGACTGACTACCAGAAGGAAAGCAAGAAAATAAACAAAAGACTATAGAAACGCTATATAAAATAGACTATAGAACCATATGCCAAAAAAATTTTTTTCTGAAAATACTTTAAAAAGAGTAAAGGCTGACATCCTCTTACATCTAAAGACAAGTCACAGAGCCAAAGACTCTGATTTTATAAAGGGTGGGGTACTTGCATCTGTTTGTAAAATTCACAGTAGTTTTTTAAATCAAATTTTCTTGAAAACACACCTATCAAATTAATCAATAAATAAGAAACAGCATAATCAACCCCAGATTGTAATGATCTCACACGGTCTGAGCCAAGTGCAGATACTTTATTTTAACGAGCAATCAAAAGCACAAACAACATAAACCAAAGTAAACTCGAAAGAGCACAAAAGAGGTGGACCAAAAACAGACAAGGCTAAAATGTGTATGAGACAGGATAACTAATGTGAGAATGTGAGGCTGGGAAAAAAAAAAAAAACATCAGCAAAAGTTGAAATAACCATGCACTTACCAGTCCATTTTACCACCCCATTGCAGCTTAGAGCTTTTTCCTTGTTCTTTTCTGTTTAGGTGTTAATGATGGTTTTCATTTAGTTTTTCTGTAGGTAAATCCCATTACGTTTAGTTGATTTCTTACAGTTCAGTCACAGACATTGAGTCCACTTTCCTCCCACTTGTTTCTGTTGTTTTGTTTTGCATATCCTGTTTTAATGACGTATTGCTTTAAGCTCTATCTGATGCTTTGATGTTTTCCTTGATCTACCAGCCTGCTTCCTGTCACCACTGCTGCTCGCACCACCAGGTGGCAGCCTTGCTCCACCAATCGCCCTAGAGTGAGATCACGCATGTCAAAATCAATCAGGACCCACAAGATACACCTTGAGATCAACAGCATAAATACAGCAGTGTACTCAGTGTTTCTTGTCGTGTCCGTGATCGCTTATTGCTGCTGGCATTTTTGTGTTTCACATCGTGCATCACGTTCAGTTTAGCAGTTTTTTGCTTTCAGCGTTCTTTGTTTTTTCAGATTAACATTGTGTGGCTTTTTCATCATTTCCTGTCTCGGGGTTCGGCGTTCACGTTGCAGTCTCGTGTGTTTTCGTGGTGGTGCTTTCAGTTTCATTTTTGTGTATGGAGAGCTTGGCTCACCCATGCCTTTTCATTTTGCTGCCACCTTTGTTCTGGGTTTATCTCGCTGTCTTATTTCTCCCTTTCCCGTTGGGCATTTTCTGTTGTCTTGTCACTCAGACTCTGTCCTGTTATTTTGGTTTACTCGTCGTTTGCATTCCCATCATTGTTTATTTACTTTTGGCTCTCCCTTATTCCCCCTCGCCTCTTCCCTCATACCTCATTCCAGCCCTATCTCCTCGTTCGCCTTGGTGGCGGCGCTTACGGTGGGTGTCTACTTCCGTAGGGATGAAGGTACCGCCTCGCCCAAGGCGGGAGGTGGAGTAGGTTCATGGAGGGCTAGGTAATGTTTCAGGGCCTAGATAGTGGCATGATGCAGCGAGGTTAGCTGGCGCACTTACTAAATCTGTTAAATCTGCCCTCTACCAAGGGCAAGAGGAGTACAGGCTGAAGCCCGGAGGTAATTTAGAGCCTCTATAAACAGAGTAGGGTCAGGCCTTTCCCTCTGCTGTCTCAAGCCCCCCCGAGGCTCTGCAACCCTGCAACGGTTTGGCCATTGGTTGAAGGTACCACCGGCCTTGGAGCACAGGAGATGCTCCCCGGTGAGGACCACACCGGCAGCTAAGGATCCCAGTGGTGGACCAGCCCGGCGCCAGCCCTTGGCAGTGGTTCCCATAGAGTCGGTCTGCCTGTGGGCCTGGGGGTATTGGCCTTTGCCTTTTTTGCTCCTGCCGCCGAGGGACGTGTCCTCCATTGGGTGCAGTGCACCCTAACCTCTGCGGATCCCAGGGGGTCAGCTGGCTTGGCAGCCTTTTGTTGGTTTTTGCCTTGGTTCCGGTTTGCTTACGGTTATTTAATAAATATGTTTATTTATTTTATGCTGTCTGCACATGAGTCTTTATTTCTTTAAATCCCCCTTCCTTCGTTCTGTCACCCAGCGGACAGCAGTTTTGTTTTCTGCCAGTCGCCCCCCCTCCTTCCCTCCCAGTTGACCCGTAAGTACAAAAGTTTTTTGGGAATTTTTTTTTGGGAATTTTTATGCCCCCTTATTTACTTGTTTTTTAATATTTTTTGTGGGCTTGTATTTTCCCCATTCTTTTGTTTTATAGGGTTTCTCCAGGGATTGCTCCTGTATGTATTTTGGGGCTCGTTTTCTGTTGAGTCTTTTAGCTATTATATGGAGCTATACAGCTGAGACATGCAACGATTCTAGTGCTATGCAGCTGAGACTTGTAGCGATTCTATGGACCTTATAGCTGAGACATGTAGCGATTCTATGATGCTATACAGCTGAGACTTGTAGCGATTCTATGGAGCTATGCAGCTGAGATATGTAGCGATTCTATGGTGCTATGCAGCTGAGACTTGTAGCTATTCTTTGGAGTTTTAGAGCTGAGTCATTTAGCCATTTTATGGAGCTACACAGTTGAGTCATTTAGCGATGCTAAGGAGCTATACAGCCGAGCTATTTATCGTTTCTACAGACCTTATTCAGCCGAGTCACTTGGCGATTCTTTGGAGCTTTATTGCTGAGTCATTTAGGCATTATGTGGAGCCATACAGTGGTATTATTTAGCTTTCTGTGAAGTTTCTGGTTTTTCTTTTTGGGTCAGCTTTAGGGGGTGTCGGGACGTCGCCCCCTTGAGGGGGAGTTATGTAACAAAGAGACTGTGTTGAGCTTTAACAGCCTCTTTTGTGGGATCTTAGGGCGACCATGCTGCCGTTTGTAAGCGGTTGGTGCCATCTCGTGGCACGGCGCTGTATCATGCCCTAAATTAGTTACACCTAGTTATAAAAGGCAGGGTCAGACGCTTGAGCTCTGAGCGGCATTTTGGCGCTCCGGCCCTTCACGTGAGGATCCCATGACACTCAGAGCTCCAAGTCTGGCTTCTGCCTTTGGAGTGTCGTGATGCAGCGAGGTTAGCTGGTGTGCTTTTCCCACCTGTTTGGAGTGTGGAGTTTCATTTTCCACCCATTTTGCAGCGCCGCACTCGGGTTTAAAGGGAAAGTAAGGTGCGCACACTAGCTTCCCATGCAAAAGTGCTGAGAGGGAGTTAGGGATGAAGGTACCACCCTTCCTTCGTAGAGGGAGGGTGGAGTACGGTCAGGAGACTGGAGATAACGTAGGCTTTAGGCAGATAGAGTAGGGACAGTATCATCCCTCTGCACCATTCGCCCTCCTCCAGCCCCTTCCTGGACCCCTGCCTGGTCATGATGGTACGGTGACAGGGTGGCGTGAACCACATAGCAGCGGCCAAGGAAATGGCCCCCGATGTGGCCACATTGGCACCGCATAAAGGGTCCACACAGTGGCCTACCCAGGAAGTAGGACACCTTGCAGGCTGGGGCATTGGCTAGGGACTGTACCTTGCCTACCTTGCCTCTTCCCATCATCCCTATCTGGCTGTTTGGCAGGGTCCACCGATGGCCATCGGACATGTCCTTGTTATCCAGCGCATCCTAGCTTCCACCGATCCGGGGGTTGGCCAGTAAGGCATTTTATTTTGGTTGCCTTTTGATTCTTTAGATTTTGGTTATCTTTTAGTTTTGGTTTGCTATGAGTTTAATAAATCTACCAGTGTTTTTGAAGCTGTCCTGCATTTGGGTCCTCTTTATTACATCTCACCCCCAACTCATAACACTATGGACAGTTAGAGAGGACATGGAAGTAGTTGGTGTGAGGACAGAGGACACACAGGACAGAGTGAGATGGAGGAGGATGACTCGCTGTGGTGACCCATGAAAAGGGAAAAGCCGCAAGAAAAAGAAGAAGGTTGGAATTTTGAAAAATTATAGTTTATTGGATTGCCTGTAATTTTTTCCCAACAAAGTCGAACAATAGAAAGAACATCATCTGAGTGCTGATTACATAATTTTTGCCAGGGGTTGTAGATTGTTCGGTGTTATCTAGATTTAAAAAGTAAGCTGCCAAGTCTACATAGTGTCACACAACAGGGGGATTTAAACAGAAATAAAGACCCAAGTGAAAACAGCATAAAATAAATAAATTTATTTATTAAATAAACATAAACAAACCAGAACCAAGGACAAAACCAACAAAAGACAGCCATGCCGGCTGACCCCCTGGGATTCGCGGAGGTTAGGGCACACTGGACCCTATAGAGGACATGTCCCTCGGCGGCAGGAGCAAAACAGGAGAAGACCAATGCCCCCAGGCCTACAGGCACACCCACTCTATAGGAACCACTGCCAAGGACCGGCGCCGGGTTGGTCCACCCCTTGTGGACCCTTCATTGCTGGCGTGGTCCTCACCGGGGAGCATCTCCTGTACTTCTAGCCGGTGGTACCTACCACCTATGGCCGAACCCTTGCAGGCTTGCAGTGGTTCCCCGGGAGTGCCTCGGGGGGGGGGGTTGAAACAGCAGAGGGAAAGGTCTGACCCTACTCTGTCTATAAAGGCCTGAATTACCTCCGGGCTCCATCCCGTACTCCTCCTACCCTCTAAAAAGGGCAGGAGGTACCGGTGACCCTAACTCCCTCTGACTCTTTGATCAGGGACGTGACTCGGTCCAAGGTAGCTAGATCTGTAACATAAAGAATACCAGATTAGTAAGTGCGCCGACTAACCTCACTGCATCACACCACTGAAAAGGCAGAAGCCAGACTTGGAGCTCTGAGTGGCATGAGATCCTCATGTGAAGGGCTCTAACGCCATAATGCCGCTCAGAGCTCAAGCATCTGACCCTGCCTTTTAAAAGGAGCTACAGCTGAAACTAATTTAGGGTGTGATACAGCGCCAACCGCTTACAAACTGCAGTACGGCCACCCTAAGACCCCACGAAAGAGGCTTTTAAAGCTGAGCACAGCCTCTTTGTTACACATAGTCAATTAAGCTCCTGTTTTAATTTTAGGATTTAATTGCCATACTGAGCCCTCCAGTCCTCAGGAGTAGGTACTTGCAAGTCAAACTTTCCAAGTCCATACTACCAAGTACAGAAGTCCAAACTTTGTGTAATTGGTATTGGAAAACACCCATACATCGGTTCCTTCTTGGTTGACTCCTTTTCCTGGCTCCAGATTTGTCTGTTCTTCTTTTTGTTTTATGTACTGTTGTGACTCGTTTGTCCCTTAACGGTTTGTCTGCTCCTGTTCTTCTTTGATGTATGTCCCTATCTTGTATGTTCACTTTGCTAACTGTTAGCTGTAGCTGTAGTCTATTTGCGTACTCATCAATAGTTTGTTTACTTCCTGTCTTGGGGTTCAGAAATTATAGAAAGAGCAAGAAGGAAATAGGATTGCAGAGAATGAAAATAGAGATGGGAAAATAGATAACTATGGTTTGAGTATTGTTTATTATTAAGAGATGGAAATAAACAACTTGTGTTTCTGTGTCTTCTGATAGGATGCTACACTGCAGGGGGCAGATGCTCAAAACTTACCACTTTATGTTCAGTGCTGATATGTCTTCTCCTGCTAGCTGCCATCACAATGCTGTGGCTCAAGCTGAACAATGTAACAAAAGACAGAGACCAGTTACAGACAAGTTACAACAACCTTACTACTAAGATAGCTCAAATACAGAGCAGTTACAACAACCCAACCACTGAGAGAGACCAGTCACAGGGGACTAGTAAAAACATAACCGATGAGAGGGACCAGGTACAGATTAGTTATAATAACCTAATCATTGAGAGAGACCAGTTACGGAGCAATTACACCAACCTAACCACTGAGAGAGACCAGTTACGGAGCAATTACACCAACCTAACCACTGAGAGAGACCAGTTACGGAGCAATTACACCAACCTAACCACTGAGAGAGACCAGTTACGGAGCAATTACAACAACCTAACCATTGAGAGAGACCAGTTACAGAGCAGTTACAACAACCTAACTACTGAGAAAGACCAGTTACAGAGCAATTACGACAACCTAATCATTGAGAGAGACCAGTTACGGAGCAATTACAAAAACCTAACCACTGAGAGAGACCAGTCACAGGGGACTAGTAAAGACATTACTGATGAGAAAGACCAGTTACAGATTAGTTATAATAACCTAATCATTGAGAGAGACCAGTTACGGAGCAATTACACCAACCTAACCACTGAGAGAGACCAGATACAGAGCAGTTACGACAACCTAACCTCTGAGAAAGACCAGTTACAGAGCAGTTACGACAACCTAATCATTGAGAGAGACCAGTTACGGAGCAATTACAACAACCTAACCACTGAGAGAGACCAGTTACAGACCACTATTAACATCCTAACCATTGAGAAAGCCCAGTTAGAGTACAGTGTCAATAATCTAACAATTGAGAGAGACCAGTTAAATAACCAGATTATTGAGAAAGACCAGTCATACAGAGAGAACAATACTCTCCAGAGAAGAATTTCTGAACTAGGTAAGTGGGTAGTTTAGGGATTTTAAGGTTCTTCCCATTAGTATAATGCATCACTGTAAATTAAACATTTATTTCAATAACTTGCATATGGCTCTTTTTATCCAATATTCATATTTGTTATTTATGAATGTGATGGAAATAAATATGACAATATAAAAGTCTAAATCATGCACATTAACATATTTGATAAGAACATGTAACAGAAAGCTGTTTAATAAAGAAAGTCTTTATTCCTGACTCTGTAATTGTATGTGTCTAAATGTGTATAAATTATTTTAATAGATAATGCCCTCAAGCAGTGTGAAAAATATTTCATCACTCCTGAAAAGACGACCTGGTATGAGAGCAGACGGTACTGCAAGGACAGGGGAGCAGATGTTGTAATCATAAACAGCAGAGAGGAACAGGTGAGCTTGAATTTAGGATTTCCAAGGAATCTCTGGGCACCATTTTGTATTGTTCATCTATGAGCTTTATTAAGAAGTTGCCAATACACACTGGTACCCTGTCCAGTGACGTAATTCATAAACTTATTAAATTAAAAAATCCTAAAAATGAGATTATTAAACCTTGAGCATGCCTACCTGAGCTGCATTTCTCTTTTTTAAATCACAATCCTCATCAAAATGTGTGCCGATGAATCTTCCTCATGTTCCACCTACTTACCACCCATATAATCCATATACGTTAAATGCAAATTAGGTCATAAATATTTAAATGGAGGGTGTGTCCCATTTATTGTTGAGTGGGATAGTAATGATAATGGAGGAACAAACTGCAAAGAAGCGAAATTTTGGCAAATGTGAGGTTGAAGTTCTTGTTTCAGTGATCAAGGCAAGGAAAAAATGTTATTTGGTGGCCTCAGTAGTAGCATCACCAAAAACATGTTTGTTGAGTGGCAACATGTAGCTATAAGAGTCAACCATTTTTTTCACAATCTACCCTATTGTGGAATTTTCAAAAATAATCAGAAAAAATGGTCAGACCTGAAACGACGATGTAAAGAAAATCATTTGCTTTGCACCTTTATCTGCAATTCTCTATTTTACCACACGGTGTCCCCCTTCCTGCTCTCTCCTACATGGTTTTATGGCTGTATGCATGGGTCCAAGCTGGTGTAAATTTACATCGAGGTCATGTTTATACCTGTGACCTGTGTTTTACAGGGATAGATGCTGAAGGCCCAATGATCCTGAAAAACCTGGAAAAAAAACCTAGCCTAATATTAAAAAGTAACTACTAATACTGTTCTGGTACAATTACAGGAGTTCATCAGTAAACATTTCAAAGATGTTGAGGCTTGGATTGGTCTGACTGATGAACATGAAGAGGGAAAATGGAAATGGGTGGATGGTACACCTCTAAGCACCTCGTAAGAGACTTGTCTTTTCACACACAGTCTGAAGCTTTTATAAGATGTGGAATAAAGAGTGTATTTGATTTTCTGTATGCTTTCAGATTTTGGTGGGAAGGAGAACCTAATAACTGGAGAAATGATGAGGACTGTGCTGTAACTGGCAGTAAATTTGCTAGATCTGCTATTTTAACTTGGGTTGATTTTCCCTGTCATTTCACAGCTCTTGGAATCTGTGAGATCTGATTACAGGTAGTAACCGATTTATGATAGGGAAAAGTTCCAACAAACCCATCTTAAGTCGAATGTATTGTAAACCAAGGAGTTTAATATATACTGTATATATCATAGAGTAGCCTACTTTAAACATGCTTATAACACTTCCATTAAACTACAGTTATGCAAAATCATTTTCATAAAGCTTACTTTATGATGAGCGACACTGCCTGGCCAAAAAAAGGTCTCCACCTGTAGGGGTGGAGCTAAGATATGGGGTTTCTGCTGCAGTTCTAGATCAGGTTTAGGTTCACCAATGTTATGAGCCTGAAGAATGACAGTGTGCTTTAGGTGTGTTGTGGCCTAGCGGTTAAGGTGCTCGCTGATGGACTTGAAGATCCCGGGTTCAAATCCCACCTGGTTCAAGCTGCCACTGTTGGCTTCTTGAGCAAGGCCCTTAACCCACAATTGCTTCCACTTCACCTTAGATGTGTCCTAGTCATCACCACACACTGTTAGCCTTTAGCCTTTTTTTGTTTTTGTGCTTTATGTTGTTTTGCTTCTGTTTTCCTCAGCTGCCTTATTTTATGTTAAATAAAGCCTACCCTCATGCATGAAGCTGTCTGTGTTTGGGTCCTCCTTTCCACCTTGCCCTCCACATCGTGACAATTTCTATTACTATTTTTTTACATTTAACATATTCTGCTATCTCCTAGTCAGGATCATCAGCGAATAACAGTTTCTGATGTAATACCATCTGAGGGATCGGAGATCACAGGTCTTCAGCTTAGGCTTTAATCCTTGTCTGTTGTGCACCGAAATGTTTCTAGGAACACTGATTTAAACACTAAACCAGTGCTTTAAACACATTTTCTCAAACATTTGTTGACAAACTGCAGATCTTCTGCCCACTTTTGTTACCTAAAGACTCCTTTCATGGATGATTACAATCACCTGTTTACATCACCTGTTTGAAATCACATCAGTATTACATTTTTTACCTCATCATTAGCCCTAAATTTCTCTTGTCCCACCTTTTTTTGGAATGTGTTGCAGGCCTGAAATTCAAGAAGGGATGTCCAGAAACAACACGAAATATCTTCATACTGTGTGCAATGACATAAAAGTAAATATAAGCCGGGGTCACCAAAACGGTGCCCGCGGGCACCAGGTCGCCCGCAAGGACCTCATAAGTCGCCTGCGGGCCTGTTCTAAAAATAGTTCACTTTATTAGAAATAAAGTGTTGCATATTCATATTTATCTGTTTCCTATTGTCATGGTCACTGACGGCCCCTATGGGCAGTGCGTGGAATTGCAGGAGATAGGGCGGCCGTTCGCTGCCATGCTTTGCGCATGCGTATGATTGCGCAATGTTGTTGTTCACTAATCAAGTTCACCTGGATTCAAGCGGATAAAACACGGAATTTTCAGTGAAGACAGGTTGTGGCTTTCACGTGCTCGTCTGTATACAGAACCTTATGCTGATCGATCACACGGCAAGCCGAAACCTGTATGTGTCATTTGTTCAGAGACTGTCGCCATCGTCAAAAGCAGCCATATCAAGCGGCACTGTGACTACGACACAAAGCTCAACACTTTACCCCCCAAACATACCCCCTTAGTTCAGCAGTTAAAAGAGAGTTAGAAGCCAAATATGATCGCTTAACCAGGATATTAACACAGTCACTTAGAGCACCAATAAAGCCTCTGCATATTCCACAAAAAACGGTCCTGTTAGACTTAAAAAGCTCCAAATACATCCACATGATTGTCCACAGACTGCACAGTGAACAGTAAATCCCAAAATAATCCAAACATACTACTTCAATGTGCTGTTTTCCACAGTAACATTAGCAAGTTTGTGTTAGCACAAAAATAGTACAAAACAAAATAAAATATGGACCAGGAGACTTCAAGCATAAACAAATCAGGTCTAAAAAGTATAAGAATGAAGGGTGGGTTGTGGGGGAAAGGGTAAAAATTGGGGGTGGTTGGGCCGGGGTAGGGGCTGGAGGTTCTGTGCCCCAGTAAAGCCCCGTTCACACATACACGGTTGCGGCCGAGTTAACCGAGATAAGCCTTTTTCGGTTTTACTTGCATAAATCCCGGTTAAGCATTTAGGAAGTTCTGGAAAATATGCAAATTTAGCCCCGCCCCTAAGCGGTTAACTGGCAGAGATGAAGTTCAACTGTTTGCACACAGGACTCATTGTTATTGGTCGGTGTGT
>JAVSBU010295574.1:0-11383 GCA_033118015.1 Loricariichthys derbyi | reverse complement strand
ATAGAGCCTGAGCCCTCTGAAATGCAACACGTTTCCAAAATGAAATGTAAAATTGATAGATGATACCTGGATGCCACTGTTAAGGTTTTCACATGAGAGAGACTGTGTTTCTGGCTCCTAAAAACAACCAAAATGCAATCATGACCATTCTGTCTGAACAGGGTTCAGTAAACCACAATGTAATCATAGTACAATAAGAACAAGAAAGACTTTGCTTCTTCCAAATTTACCATTGGAGTGATGACAGAATAGTTGGAGGCTAAGGGCCATGCTCAAGGGCCCAACTGGAGCAATGTTTGAGGGCTAGGATTTAATCTTACACCCTTCTTATTAGCAACTCTTGAGTCTGATCTTACAGGACAAAACAACGAACCACACAGGAACATATGAGATGGCAACGTTTAGCTAAGCTGATGGGCTGGTAGACTTGAGAAAACAACTAACCATCCAGCTTGGACTGGGAGAATTAAAGTTTCATTTCCTTTAACGTTTGGCATTTTTTTAATATTTTAGATCCATTACTATTATTATCCCCAAAAGCCCATGCATAGAAACTGAACTCTGGTTATTATGCCAATCTTCATCATCTGCCTGGATTCATAATAGTTCAATGCTTCATACAGAACAGCTTCAACTCTGGAATGTGGGAGGATCTCATGAGCTGCTTACTTCAGGTCCTTCTACAGCATTTCTACTAGAGTAAAGTCAGGACTAAATGCTTGGCCATTTCCAAACATTATTCTTCGTTAACCATCCCTTGGTAGAACCACTTGTGTACCCAAGTTCTCTTGATAATCAGTTCACAGACTGATGTCCTGATATTTTCCTTTAGAATTTGCTGGTATAATTCAGAATCCATTAGTCTATCAATAAGGGCAAGTAATCCTTGCTCAAATGCAGCAGAATAAACCCAAACCATGATACTACCACCACCATGTTTCACAGACAGGATAACGTTCTTATGCTGGAATGTCTTATGCTTCTTATTTACACCAAGAGACTCTATTTTGAACGTATTGGTGTAACGATCCACACCAGTTCTACTCCTGACCAGCAGGGAGCTGAACCCAGCGAGGCATTAAGCCTCCTAGATTGGGTTCAGCTGGGACCGGCCATAAAAGGCCACCGATGGAGCAGTTGGTGCGGCACCATTGGTTTCATCACGCATTTACAGCCCGGCGTATGTCGATGCTCACTGTTCTAAAGGGTCACAAACTTTAAGCACCACTGTGAATGTAAATTCCACAGAGGTCCTAGCTCACGTTACCTTTAGACGATCTGTATGCTTCCTGCGTCCATTCATCCAGTGTAGCCCCAGGATAAAATTGACCAGTAAAGAGATCACCAGGATGACAACTAATGAGACTGCTGGAGAAAAAGAGGAGAAAGTGGGTGCTGAGTATAAGACCATCTTATGGAGCTAAAAATATCAGACATGGATTCCCCTTCTAAAAAAGTGGTTCTTTGCCTGCTACCCTTCCAAAAAGACCAATCCTGTTCAAGTCTCTTGAGACTGTAGAAGAATCAACTTGGTGTCCTGATGAAGCTGCTATTGCTCAAGTGTAAGGGGAGCTCACAATAAATACCTGCCACTGAAGCCTATTCTGTTTTCTTTTCTATTTTTATTCTAATAAAGAGACAATGCTAGAACAATGGTATATCTAATCTAATGGTGGCCTAAGACTTTTGTACAGTACTGTATGCAGGTTTATCAAGTAATGAGAACCCATACTTACATTTCAAATGTTCATCTTGTTCACTAAGCAGTTTGTCTGGTCCTAAAAAAATAAAAAATAAAGGGACCCAATCAACATTAGAATAAATAAATGAGTAAACAGAAATCTATTGGTGGTGCTCATGTGATGCACTTGGGTCCCAGTGGTGCTTTTAGCTGGCTTAGAGAACAGTGAACAGAGCAAAGAGGACAAAAAGTATGTAGAGATAAAACCAAGTAACGAGGAGAAAAGAACTGCCTGTGGAGCTCAGAGACAAGATTGTGTGGAGTCACAGATCTGGAGAAAGCTACAAACAAAATATGCTGCACTGAAAGTTCTCAAGAGCATAACAGCCTCTATAATTCTTAAATAGAAGTTTGGAACCACCAGGAATATTCCTAGAGCCGGCCACCTGACCAAACTAAGTTAACGATGGAGACCTAATAATCTAATAACCTAATAATCATTCAGGTAGAGCTGCAAAGATCCTGTGTGCAGATGTGAGGAACTTTCAGAAGGTCAACCATCACTGCAGCACATCACCAATCTGGACTTTATGGCAGAGTGGACAGAAGGCTCTTCTCAGTAAAATGCACAAAATCTGGAATTTGCTAAAAAAGCAACTAAAGGATTGTGTGTGAAATAAAATTCTCTGGTCTAATGAAAACAAGATTGAACACTGCCATGAAGCTCAGATTGTTGGAGAATTGCAGTGATGGTCAAAAAATTCATGAACTCTGACTGAAACATAGCTAAAAGCCACAATACTGACAAGAATTTCCTGTAGGCTGTGGTGTGACTGTACAATACGCCTGCAAATTCAGCCCAAATGCAATCACTCCTTTTTACCAATTATTAACATCTGCTTTGTGACCCATTGACCCACATCGAACAAAACATTCATCGCACTGTATCACCTCTTCCCAACCTATGAATCCCTCCACATGGGTATGGGTATTTATAGCCTGATCATCCTCAGGCAACGCCACCTGTTGGAACCTGAAGTTACTACCACCATATACATGCAAGGTTTATATATACAGGACCAATCAAAAGTTTGTACCCCCTTCTAATTCAGTGTTTTCTCATTATTTTAAAATCTTCTGCATTGTAGATTAATACAAAAGTAATCCAAACTATGAAGAAATACTTTATGGAATTATTTAGTAAATAAAAAAATTTTAAACAAACCAGAATATGTTTTATATTTTAGATTCTTCACCTCTTAATTAGATGGCAGTTTTGCACATCTTGGTATTTTCTCCCTCAGCTTTATTAGGTCGTCTCCTGGAATGGCTTTCAGTTACCAGCTGTACCTTATTAAGAGTTAATTTATTGATGTATCTGAGCCCATCAGTTGTGTTATGAAGATCTAGAGTTCCTATACAGTGAATATTTGAGTAACGTTCTAATCCATATTATGGTAAGAACGACTCAACAAAGGAAAAAAAACCCCACAGTCCATCATTGCTTTAAGAAATGAAGATCAGTCAAGCCCAAACATCTCAACCAACAAGTGCTCATCACCTCTAGGAACTCCCTCAGGACTGTTAAACCATTTGAGGTGATGATTGGTGTTTGTCCTCATGAAGCTGATTGAGAGAATGGAAGAGTGAAAAGCTGGAATCAAAGCAAAAGGGGCGGAGTTTGGAGAATCTAAAACATATTTTGGTTTGTTTAACATTTTTAAGTTACTATGATTCCTTATGTGTTCCTTCATAGTCTGGATGTTTCAGTATTCGTTTATAATGTAGGAAAAAAAGAAAAACATTGAATAAGAAGGTGTTCAGTCTATTGACTAGAACTGTACATGACTCAAACACATGATATAGGAGACAGCAGCTTAAAATATGTTTTTTAATCGTAATAAGTGCTGAGAGTGTGGCTTTAAAGAGAGATTACACAGATATGCATGATTCTGTACCTTTAGTTCCATTTGAGGATGTTGTATACGGCTCTGTATCTGTGAGGACTGAAAAACAAAACAACAATCAATGATCAGAATAAAAGCTTATACAGAAACCTACCTTATAACACTAATAAGTAACGATGGATCATTGGTAGAACAGGAGTTACATGGACATCTAATCTCTATTGCCTACATTTTACATGGTACTGTACATGGACTTTATTATTAGCCTATAGAGAACAAAAATGGTGAGAGCGTGAACAATTATACGTCTTTGCTCATTTATGCACTTTATAAACATTCCTGGCACAGGGAGAACAGACTGAATGTCCTGATCTGGGTCAGGGGAAAGCCGGTGTCTAGCCAGCAACACAGGGCACAAGGCAGGTACAACCCTAGACAGGGCGCCAATCCATCATAGATAATGCGGATAAGACAACGAATGCACCTTATATTCTTTTATATCGTCTTATATATTAAAATGCACCTTATATTGTCCTGTCTATTGCACAGTCCCCCATTCCATCCCCATTGTCTTTGCACTATTGTCTTTTGTTGTTTGCACTGGAGATGTAGCCTGACAGCGTTTCGTTATACTGTACAACCCTGTATTATATAATGACAATAAAGTTGAATTGAATTGAATTGAATGATAAAATTTGATGCATAATTCCTATCCAAGGTTAATAGCTTAAAAGGTTGTATGCTATATTTTATATTTATATACATATTTTATACTTAACAACTTACAAATAGATTCACAATGTTACTTACCTGTGTTGGGAGTTATGGAAGTGGAAGCTGGAGTGAAAGTTGGTGATGCTTTAAAAGAAAATGAAATGGGGAATGGAATGAATTATATTCATGTCTATATTATATTAATTCCTGAATTCTACATAATATATAGAGGATTATTAGTACATAGGGAACAGATCAGGTGAGAGCGTATACAGTTTTGGAGAGTTCCATATATGGATTTGCTCTTTACTACGATTCCCATCACGCAAATCATGTCTGAGAAAAAAATCTTGCACATACTGTTTCTAATAAAATGATCTAATGAAATGCATCATGGTTAAAAAAAACAGCAATAAAATGATATTGTTAAAATGATGTTGTATTTGTAAGTCTGGATAAGTGCACCTACCAAATGACTAAATGTAAATGCTAAACTTTTTTATATTAAACCCTGGCACTACTGTGAGTATTGTATTTTAAATTAAAATATTAAAAACAGTAGGAGTCTGCAGACTGGGCCTTATTTCATGCTATTTCTTCATATGAATAAAACAAGAAGTCATTAATAAACGACTGCCAAGTAAAACAGATATCACTTTACTGGATCGCTTGCTTTTTGCATTTTTCCCCAGCGATATAAATTTAGGAGAATGTGGGATTATCATTCAGCAGGATTATCTTTCCGTAAAACCATCAGTTAAAGTCCATATCCAAAAAACATCTCATATTCATCCAAGTGTAACTAACCCTACATAGCAGCGTGTTTAGTCACAGAT
Source organism: Loricariichthys derbyi (assembly GCA_033118015.1). NCBI lineage: Eukaryota > Metazoa > Chordata > Actinopteri > Siluriformes > Loricariidae > Loricariichthys > Loricariichthys derbyi. The sequence continues at coordinate 6,245 of JAVSBU010295574.1, read as the reverse complement.
AAATGATTATCTGTTATTGCTCCCTTCCTGTTAGGTTAAAAGAATAATTGAGGCTGAATGGATTAATTATTTATTGAGTCATATGTACAGGTTTGAGCATCTCCAGTCTGGTTATGTTTTATTAACTTTCTGACTAAAGCACACAGAAGAGATTTTACATCTGAATACTCCTAAAGCAGCTTCAGTGTGGATTTAAAAGCATTATTTATTGGTTATATTTATTGGTTATTACCTATAACTTTAAGCCCAAGGAGGTTTGGACAATTTTTGAGTCTTGGTCCTCTCAAGGTTTCTTCCTATTAACATTTAGGGAGTTTTTCCTTGATGCTGTTAGTCAAATTGGGAAGTTGTGAAGCTGCCTTGAGACAATGCTCCATGGTAAAAAGCGCATACAAAAAAATAACTTTGACTGTACTCATCTCACGCTAACCCAGCTGAAATATTTACAAATGGATAGATAAGATTAATGAATAGCTCCTTACCTGTACTGGCTGACTTTGGACATTCTGATAAGCAAAGAGCACAGACAGCAGAAAGACAGAAAAAGAGAACGACAGGTTTAGGTTCCATGTAGAGGTTGTAAAAGTGAATATTAACTGATTTATGAAGGGATGGACAACGTTAATTAAGTACAGACATATCTAAACTGTTACTCGAAATAAAGACTAAAGTAAAAGGACACCATAATTTGACACAAAAAAAATACATATAAAAATGTCAGATCGCTCCAGAACGTGTCATGTATTTATGCATTTATGTCTCAGGCAGATATATAAATGATTGTAGGTGTGGTCTAATTAGACATTGTGTCCTCCCATAAAAATGCCTAAAGCGTACCCCCACTGCTCTATATAAAGCTCTCAGAGGTACTTTTGGGTGGTGTACCTCTTGCTGAGAAATAGTTGACTGCACTCAAAGACATTTTGCCCAGTTAACAGACATCACTGGACTGAGAAAAGCAAGACAGCCTTTTTGACTAACTGCCCACCATCCAGGCCGTTCTGACCAAGCTGTCGGGAGCAGTGGTTCCATGAGGGGACGAACACATCCCGATCAGGCTCAGGACGTCCCAGAGGAACGTTTAATCCGCTGACAAACACTAGCTGCTCCCACTGTCCACCATCCAGACACAGGTGGCACCTTCAGAACATATTCCTGTCTCTGCCTGGACCATTTCCAGTAGAAATTTGTTGTGTGTGTCCTCTATTGACAGCCAGCTATTAGTATCACTGTAGCTGGATTGCTATGAACGGTATCGTCTTTAGCGACGAATCCACTTGTGTTTTTGATGAGGTTGGAGTATGGAGGCCTTTAGAGTGGGTGCCTCTCCTGTGGGGTGATGTACTGCCCCAACTGCTCGTATTATGATCTGGGGCGCCATCACATACCACAGTCAATCTCCTCTAATACTGATATGAGGGACACCAACAGCTCAGTGAGTTGATGTGCAGGCCACGTGTTTTACGAACGATTTACGCTAATTTCATGAATAAGGCCCAGTGTTTGTTTCTTTGCCATCGTGACTCACTATTGTCACAAAGAACAATGTTTACAAAACCATGACCGTCAACCCACTTGGAGGTTTCTACCTTCCCATCGATGAGCACTCGAGTCCGTTCATGCAAGCATGGCCTCCTGGGGCCATGTTACTTGCTCCCTCCAGGGACATGGAGGCTTCTACCTACCCAGGGATGAGTGCTTGAGCATTGGCATGCACACTCTGCCTCCTGAGTCCTTGATGCTTACGCCCTATGGGGAGATGCAGGCTTTTACCTTCCCAGGGACGAGCACTTGAGTCTGGTCATGCATCCTCAGCCTCTTGGGGCCCTGGTGCTTACATCGTCCAGGGAGATGGAGGCTTTTACCTTCCCAGGGATGAGCACTTGTGGCTGGTCATGCATGCTCAGCCTCCTGGCGCCCTGGTGCTTACGCCCTCCAGGGAGATGGAGGCTTTTATCTTCTCTGTGGACGAGTGCTTGGGCATGGGCATGCACATTCTGCCTCCCGAGTCCCTGATGCTTACTCCCTATGGGGAGATGGAGGCTTCTACCTTCCCAGGGAAGGGCACTTGAGTCTGGTCATGCACCCTCAGCCTCCTGGGTCCCTCGTGCTTACTCCATCCAGGGAGTTGGAGGCTTCTAACTTCCCAGGGATAAACACTTGAGTCTGGACATGCAAGCATGGCCTCCTGGGGCCCTGGTGCTCAAATAAGCATGGAGCAAAAATGAGTCTGTGACAGCTATCTTTACTGCTAATTACCAGACCTACATGGTAACACAAATCTCACGACTGCACTGGAAATCTGCCCTGACATGATAATGTCTGTCAACGACTTTTTTGTTCGATATTTAATGATATGTCATGAAATCGCCAATCACTTGCAAGCTATACCTGGTACAGACATGTTCCAACTCAAAATATTATACAGCTCGCAAAATTCTTCAGGTGTGATATATCTGATGCTGTAAGAATGGTTGCAGTTTTGTAGGGAACTTTCACAAAACTTCAATGCAGAGGTTATATTGTGTTTACAATTTACCTGAAAAGACAGGAAAGATTTCACACAATTAGCATCCACACCATTTATCCCCACGTGTTAACATTATTATACACTAGGATTAAAAACTGTGCTGGAATCATTCAACTTCCACATATTAGTTATTAGAGAAACCTCAGAGGGTATCAAAGGTGTCATTCTGTTCTGTACATTATTGTCCCTTGGCTTGTGTCATGGCATTGCTTAAGGTCAATTCTGGGTTAAAATTAGTCCTAAAGAAGCACATGTGTCATACAGTACAACATCCAAATGATACTACCACCACCACGTTTCACAGAGGGGATAAGGTTCTTATGCTGGAACACACAAGCTTTCCATTTTCCAGACATAATAACTACCATTTAAGTTTTATATTGGTCTCAGTCATGTGATCTTTAGTCCTGCCATGCACTTCATTGTGCCATCAGCACCTCTTTTTCTGAGGTCCTCAGAAATCTCCTTTGCTTTTGCAATGACACAAACATGCTGTGAAGCTCAGACTATATCTGATCTCAACTATGTCATTGATTGATTGAAAACTCCTGATTCCAGTTTCACAGGTATGTAATACTGGACCATTTTTCGCTACAAATAAATTATTATGTACAATATTTTAGTCTCATTTGACTAATTGGGTTCTCTATCTATCTTTAGGACTGATGATACAATAGATCGTATAAAGACCTATATAGAATCAAATGACAAAGAACTGAAATAAAACTGCATAAAAACTGAGAATAAAAAATTAAAAAATTCCATCTTTTGCAATTAATTCACATTAATTCACAAATGCAATTAACACAGACAAAACTTCATATCTTCATTAAAGACTTCATATCTACTTACCGACTTATCCAGGATCTGTACATATGCCCACGTTAGTCTTGTAAAATGATCATCATTTCCTGTAACTAAAGTTTTGTGAAACTCTTGATTCACTTTTAAACTGGAACAAATCACCTCTAGAACAGAGAGAAAAGTATGCTCAACCTAAAAAAGAAAATGAGGGAAAAAAATCAGATTTAAAATCGCTCATACTTGACAAAATATACCAACATGTTTAAATAATTTTTTCAGATAATTTCAAATAATTTTCAAATAATGGGGGTTTCGGGGCTCATGAGTCAAAACACAAGCATCAACAAGTGCTTAAGATGTTTAACATCTTAATTCACAACTATTGCCAATGTTAGGAAAGTAACTCCAAAATGTAATCCATTACAAGTTACAAATTACAATACTCATCATGTCCTGGAAAAAAGTAATTCCATTACTTATTACCGGTACTTTACTTTTAACTCATCTGTACCAACTAGACACTACAAGGAGCTTTTTGGGTTTTCCCAAGACATTTGCCCAAATTAACTTTGTTAGGTTGAAAAAGTAAAGGCTTTTATTTAAATGCTTTGGGAATAAATTACATTTTTTATAATAATTTAAACTGTAACGACGTAGATTACTTTGATACAGAAAATGATTAGTAACTAAAATACTGTAATGCAATACTTTGTACTGTGTTATCCCCAACACAACAATTTAAAGTAACATTAGAAGTTATAATATTTTTTTAATCAGCCAATCACATGACAGTTCTCAACGTATTTAGGGATGAAGACACGATCGAGACGAGCTGTTTAAATTTATGGCAATGATAATGTCTCTAATTAATGCCAATGAGTCACTAACTCAATCCAACAAAGATCTCAATCCAACAGCAGCTTTGGGATCAGGTGGAACAGGAGATAAACATGCAGAACATGCATGAACATACAGCCGACAAATCTACAGTAACTCAGATCTTCAGATGATATCATGTCAATATGGACCAAACGTTTGGTTTCCATCAAATTGCGAATCTATATCACAAAGAATTAAAGCAGTTCTGAAGATTCTGAAACATCAACCTTATTTTTATAGTCCTTTCCATCATTTACAAGGGTTGCCAATAATGATGAACGTCTGTATGATCCTACCTTGGGCGCCTCTCCAGGGGCTGTGAAATTTTTTATCCTAAACCAGTGATCATGCAGTAAATTATCTTTCTGCAAATACACACACAAAACATGAATCAAAGGTCAATCCATTATATTAACATGGCTTATAATTTACATGCAAATCTATTTATTAAGAGCAACTAAGCATTTCAGAGAACGTTGATCTGTGAGTGTATAACTCAAATAAGAAAAAAAAAGCAAACATAATTAGTAAAGAGACTTACAATACATGTACACTCTATTTCCTTACAGTTGCTTTCACAGACACGCACAGTTAGCACTGCCTGTAAAAACAAAGGAAGTTAGTCATGCTGAATAGACTATATCTTCTTAAGTCCTATTTTATGAGGATTCATTTATCATGCAGTATCAGTAATTGAGTCAGTGTCAAAACTCTTGCAATTGCATGGGGACGAGAATAAAAAGCACCCATAAAATCAATAAGAAATAGCAGTATCTACTGTCAAAGAAGAAATTATCCCTGGATGCCATGAATATTTCTGCCTACAGATAAATTTACATCTAATAGAATTCATAGATATATTTTAAAATAAAGACAGAGTTGTTTCACGGTTTTTCTCTTCTGTATATATCATCTCTTGGGTATATATTATTTATTGTTATATGATATATGATTAACTATAATGTTATTTATTAATAAAAATACCAAATAAGAGTGTAAGTTTCCTTTTTTTTTGCTGCTGCTCGTAGAGCCGTTTGACCGTTACAGCTACTTCCTTCACTCTATGGCTCAAATGCAATCACTCCTTTTTGCAATCATTAACTGCTTTGCGGCCCATTTTCCACACATTGAACGATATATTTACTGCACTGTACCACCTCTTCTCAATCTATGACTCCCTATCGCACACCCTGCATGGATTTATCATCCCCCTGTGACGCCATCTGCAGGAACCTGAAGTTACTACCACCTTAAGGCGACTCGTTTAATGGGGGTAGTAGGACATCCCATGAAAACCTGTCTTTTTTAACATATTTAAACAGCATTAAGAGATAGAGCTTATGTAACTAGCCACAGCAACTGTAGAAATTACTTTTAAGTAAAAGTATAAGCATAATTTCTTGTGAGGGAAAAGGTTAGGACATCTTATGACCTAATAGCTGGAATTTTCTCCTTTGGCTGAAATAACCTCAATTAGACGTTTTCTATAACCATCTACTCATCTCTGACATTGACTGACTGCGAGAAGGTTTTTCCCTCTGCTCCATGAGGAATTCTTTCAACTGTTTGATGTTCCATATCTCCCCACAGAATCTAAGCAGGATTAAGATCTGGGCTTTGACTTACAAAGCTCACCATTTATTTCTTCTGAGCCATTCCTTGGTGGAGTTACAACAATGTTTTGGGTTGTTAACATGTTGCATGGTTCAGTCTGTTTCAGATTCAGTTTTTGGACAGATTATATTTTCCAGCTCTCTCTGAGACAGTGAAGAATTCATAGAGCTTGCAAGGATCTGCTGCAGCAACGCAATCCCAAACCATGATATTTCTACATCCATGCTTCACAGCTGGTGTTCTTGTGCCCATATGTGTTTGTTTCTGTGCCTAAACTTTGGATTCATCTGTTCAAAGCACATTGTTCCAGATGTCCTGGTCTTTGTCTAGCTGTTCTTCAGCTTCAGCAGCTTTTTACCATCTAAAACACATTGCCAAAATCAAAGGAATTCTGTCTAAACCTGACTTAGAGAGGCTA
>JAVSBU010295464.1:0-11384 GCA_033118015.1 Loricariichthys derbyi | reverse complement strand
GCAAATAAAGCAAGGATACTTAGTAAAACCACCTTGGAGGCCCATCAGGAATGACACCATTTTGAAATCTCCAATAATCGTTTAAACATTAACAGAAGAATAACACAGTGTTGGGTACGATGGAGGATCTGAGATTGCAGACAGTTTTATTGATGGAATTATAAAGAATCTGTTACGGTGTCTTTGGGGTAAAACTAAAAAGAACCCAATCGCACAGCTTCACAGAATGGCAGAGTTTATTAGAACATAAGGTCAAACAAAAGAGCCGAATTAGAATGGTGGAGCTGGCACGTGGAGCCGATCTCAACTTTGGAAACCGAATCCCGAGTTGCATGGTTCATTTACACTTGGTTCCCAACTGAGTAATCACATAAAGGTGCTGGGAAGACAAGTCCCGATTCGTGAGTCCGTGGATCCTTTATGCTCGGTTCTCCAAGTGACTGGACAGGAAAAAGGAACCACCGGAGGTGAGCGATGCGGAGGGAGAAACACTATCCCTAATTGTTAGCCATCCTGTCCCGTTACCTGGGCCTGGGACCTACTGCCATCCCTCTACAAAGGGATGGTGTTACCTGCTGACCCTACTCCCTCATGCCTGGGCAGAAGCACGGTGCGTACCGGAAGAGTGATACTTTTCGTGTTGAAGGATATAAGGCACCTCAGAGCCAAGCGGTACACACAGCAAAGACCCATCCCCCTGCCACTGGATGTAGATTGGTTCACATGCTGCATCACAGGGCCAACGCAGGCATGCTTGTCCAGGGGAAACACATCAGTGTGCTGCCTGGCACCAAAAAACCTAGCGATGGTGCAGCACTGAACACCGCTCTGGCCAAACTATATATATGGCCAGAAGCAGGTGTTGCAGATTAACCACATCAGTCCCGATCCACCGCAAGGCGACACAGCGTCCCACGGGTGCTCAAATCCCCATTGCTGGTACGCCGCCAACCCTCCATGGTCTCAGAACGCCCTCCTAGTGTTGCACCACAATCATGATATATAGAATCAAGAGACTGAATATTGAGCATTGAGAGAGATTATACACAAACTTCTAAAACAACATTTTAGAAGTATAACCAAAGTTTGGATTTTGATGTACGACCATATCAAGCGTGTACCATGACTACAGGAATTCCAGCAAGTATTTTCTGGCACTACACAGTACGGACAAAAATATGTTTACACCCTCTTCCTCTTTTGGAACATGTCTGATGGATCTGAGGTACCAATATACCTGAAATGTACACACATCCTTAATCATTGTCACACGCTGCCAGCGGTTCACAATCACCTCTGTGTCTCCAAGTCAGACCTGCCAGCATCATTTTGGATTGCAGATTTCCTGGCCTGAAAGGCACAGCCTATGAAGCCAGACACACGAGCACTGAGGAGTGGCATGCCAAATGCCGGCGGCTTGTTTCCATGGAACAACTTCTTTGAGGAAACTCATGATCCTGAGCATCGAAACCTTTGTACCTGTAGAGGAGCAACACCAGCCGCTACCTGACGGATCACTATGGTGCAATGCTGTGCTTTTAAAGTCAGCTCGATTTTCTTAAAGCAGCTCAATCTGTTTATCTTTGCTTCATCCTTATCAACAAAGCAGTGGCAAGTTTGTTTGTAAGCAGGACACAGGCAAAGGCTTAAAAATTTCAGCTGACAAAGAATTGAAGCCTCCATGTCACAACCAAGTAATAAACTGTAATTAACCCTTTATTGACAGAAACAAAAGGGGCATTTAAGCACAGATTAACAATGTCATGTATTATTCCATCTGATGTAACTGCATTTTTTGAGCACCAGAGGGTGCAATAACAATGACTATAACGATAATACTGCGCAAAAATTCCCTGTATTTTTGGGTTGTACTCTAATAAAGAGACTGAAAAATAATTATATGGGATCATTGCTGAAAGAACAGATCTTTAAATGGTACTGCAGAGACAAAATACTCAAGAAAACATGTACACACTGCGGAAATAAAACAGATCGCAAGAAAATCAAAATGTGAGCAAGTGTGCTTAAGGAACAATTTACAGAAATTCATTTATCTGTCAGCGCAAAACATTTCAAGTTGCGCTCATGACGTGAGCATTATTTCAGAAAAAAACAGCAGAAAGCGTGCAGAAGCTGCAAGAAACTAGAGCATTTAACTCAGCAGTTCATCTTACTCCGCGTTTCTTTGCACAACCTTCAAAAGCGAACACTTACCAAGCGCCCTCTCTCCTCTTCCACCGTGCTCAGCAGCTGAGAGAACTCCTTGAACGACTGGGCTGAAATGGACGAAAAGAAGCAATTTAATACGATCCTGAATACGTCAATATGAATAACATTAAGCAAACGCGATTCACGCAGATTTACATGTAAGGCATGCAATGAAAAAATATCAATGAAGTTAGTCGATATGCTGCAGGTTTACTATCTGTATACAGAGAATAATTAATCACCTGAAGCGCATTTAATCAGGTGCTAAATGGACATCCGGAGGCTTTTAAGCACAGGACATTGAACCTCCTTCCTCTGAAACACCTGAACGGTTGCAAAGGTCATGAATAATATGTAGACTCAAAGGTTTGTGTGCTTTCTATCTCAGCAGGAATAAATCAGAAAGGAAATGACTGCTCACTAACGGTGGTGCTAACCTACTTTTCTGTAAACGGTGGACGGTGCGTTGCCCAGCACATTACCCGCGTGGCGAGGTGGCGGCTGCGGAAACTTGTGCTGGTTCATTAGGTAAGGAGACGAAGGAGGGAAGGGTCGTGCAATCTTTCTCTCATGTTTGTATCACCTGCGCTTGGTCATTTTCCACGAGTCGTACCTTCCAACCAAGCCAACATCATTATCAAGCCCTGCATTGTCTCCCCCACCCACACTGGCTATTTATGCTCCATTTAAGCAGACTCACACTCTTGACCTCGTGTGAAGCCTCCTTGTTAATACCAGCTGTGCCAGCTCTATCAGTGTGAACGCACGTATATACGTTGTCTGGGCAGCGCATAAAAACTAGCCTGTTAAAGACTGAGGGAAATAAAAGGAGAACTCAGAAGCGAGGACCAACCAACGATGCGAGCTCACTACATGCTCAAGTCCTTAATGCTTAAATCCTTCTCAATTTAACGAGGGACAAAACCACCAAGGCTGCTTTATCCTTCCATTAAAACATGACTTCCAAGCTGTAAAACTTGGAAATTTGGCTCTACAGAGCTTCGATTGCTTACTGCTCCTGGAGTCGTCACTCTGCACGCACTGCGGATCAGGTACACCAGGTTTATTTTATAGTTTTAAGAGCGACATTAATTAAACAGATTTATACGTTCCCATTTACGCATTTAACGCCAGGCATCATCAAGCCCGGTGGACGTGTTGCAAAGACGCGGCACTTCATTCTCTGCTTGTTTCACTCAGATTTCTACTACAAATTGAAGTAATTTGAATGCAACTCTTTGAAACACAATAAAACTCTTTACACATGTTACTGTCCTAATGCAACAAAAGAAGTCCGACTTTTGTGGGAAGGGAAGTGGGAAGGTGGCAAAGAACAGAGAGACAGAGGGAGTCAGTGACCTCCAAGTACAACTTTCAGAGCAATTAATATTTTCATCGCCACAAGTTCGGCTCCTGGATTGATTTCACAATAACCGCAATGGATTGTGAATGTCACAGAAGGATGCCACAGAATGAAATCGATAGAAGGTCAGGTGGCCTCGTCTCCTACCCCCAACGGGCTGCCGAATCTTCAAAGTAGGCTATCTGGGCAGATATATAAGGACAGCACGCAGAGGTCCTCGAGTCACTCCGAAAGCACAGGTTTCAGCATTGACGAGACAGATTACAGAAGACAATTACATTTTTTTACCCCCCCATATAGACAATCTGTCCCTTTTAGAGGAGGATGGAGAGGAACGTTCAAACAGCTCACGGCGTGTAGAGGACTTTCGGTGTGTGGTAGCAGTATGGGCTGATAACAGACCAAAAAAAAAAAAAAAAAAAAGAGCAGCTGTCGATCATGTTAAAAGCCTAGGACGGTGGCAGGGGTCGGTGTTCCCTCCCTCTCCATTTCACCATGCCACGTTTCGATTCACCTAACTCTTAGACCCAGTTTTGTCCTTGTCTCTCTTGCTCCCGACCTGGACCGTCTCTCACCCTGCTCTCGTCCTGCGCTTTGGTACCTTCGCCTGGTTTTTGTGATTAATAAACTGTGCTGATTTCAGCTTGAGCTCCTTGAACGTTACACAGATGTCATAGATCTTCAAAAAAAGACTGGAGTGAATAGAATGACCTAGAAAAGCACTTGTCGTTTTTCACTTTGATGTTATTCGCCATCTGAAACCAATTCACAACTGCAATAAAATTCTTTGCATTATGAAAAATATAATTATGTAAAAACAGACAAACAGGGACAAAATGAAGGCCCCAGATTTTCAGCGAGGGACGTTTACACGCTGGGAAGTCTACGCCAATATCAGGTACCAGGATATTTTCTATTTCCCAAAATATCTTAAACCTACATTCTCCTAGCTTGTCACAAAACCAGAAAAGGCGGGTGAGAGAACTCACAAACAATATATCAACTGACTTTTTTTCTCCAGGTGAAAAGTATAACCTGTTTTTTATCTGAAACTGGATTGCTGGATGGATTTAAGTCTACTGCCAAATCTCTTTTCCAAAAACACACAACCTCCTGTATATTTGTTTAATATTTGGGATCTTGTTGAAAGAGACTCGCTAATGGTTTAACTTCACTAACGTGCCATCATTTATAACAGAATTGTAATTTGCAGGAAAATGAACAAATAATGCCTTTATATTTAATACGACATCAAGCATCCATCCCTAAATAGACTGTGTCCTAACTTTGCAGTTTGACCTTTAGCTTCCCAGATCTGCACCTAGCACAAAATCAGGACTGTGTTAAGTGATCGTTAATTATGGAAAAAGGAAATGTAAAGTTCCCTTTACATTTTCTTTGAAAGGCAGAAGATCTGCAAGTTGACGTTTCAATATCGAGCCACATGGCCGTCCTTTAATTATTTAGCCACACAGTTCACATTGATAAAGCTTCATTTGGGGCAGATCTTGTCAGGCGTCACCCCATGCTGGGTTTATTTATCATCTGGCAACCTGGCGTGAGCCTGACGTCATGGATGGATCCAGCAGGGCTGAGCACAGGCGAGATTGTGCCACAGATATTATTACTAATCAGTCCTGCAGATTGGATTCAGCCGTGAGCTGCGTTTTAAAAGCAAGTGCGCTGATCATTCCTCGCTGGGTCAACATCACAGTAAGCGATTTTCCATCTCTCAGCCCGGCGATCGTTATGATCTGCCGTGGCTCGCACTACTGATATGGGGCTTTAGTAGACCTGTGGGCTCCATCTTTACACGCTAGGCACGTCCCGAAGCTGGTGCATATATCCCGCACTTATGCGCACAATCAGGGATTGCGCTCGCACTGGTCTCGCTCTTTTGGCACCAGAGGTGGTGAGGGAAGATGGTACCGCCCTTTCTTTGTAGAGGAAGGGCAGTGTACAGTCAGAAGACCAGAGGTAACTGGTAAGGGTTTAGCTTTTCAGTGTAGGGCATCTCTCCGCCGCCCGGACCCCCTCAGCACCCCTTGTGCTCTGCAGGGGTACCGCAGGTTCCCTGTTGCCTCAAGTGGGTCATTGCTTGGGCCTGTCCCTGCACTGCACCCTGCTGGACCTCGCCTGGTCTCCCCTCATCCTGTGGTTGGCTGGTTCCAGACATCCGACCGTAAAAATGGTTTCCACCTAGGTGTGGTTGGTCGGACCGGTCCACCAGCCGTAAAACTGGGTCCACTTCACCCTGGATGTGTCCTTAGTCATCCCCACATGTCCTAGCCTCGTCGGCCTTAGGGGTTTGCCATTTTTGGCTTTTTGGTTTCATTTTTGGGCTTTTATTTGTTACTTTGCTTCCGTTCTTTTGAGTTCCCTTTTTTACGTTAAATAAAGCCTACCCTTATTCATGAAGCTGTCTGTGTATGAGTCCTCTTTTTACACCTCGCCCCCATATCATGACAGATCCAAGGCTCCTGATTTTGAGAACTTGTTTTCGTAGCTTGAAAAGGGAGCAATCCAAATTATATTTTCTCACTAATAACATTATCAAATTTCTGAGACGAGATAAAAGTCTAGAAACATAGAATATAATGAGAATTCTCTCTGTAATCAGAGTTCTCATTGCATGTATCCCTTTAGTCAGATTTCAAATGCAAATGTAACCACTGTAGAGTGTAGCGCCGTCCCAAAGCCACTGGCAGAATCAAATAGTTGCCATATCCACTTTTTATCTGATTTTTACAAATATCGGTGGTTACAAAGTGCAGGTTTTCGGAACCTGTTTCTATTTGCGCTTTCTGATCTCCTCTCTCTCTCTCTCTTCCTCTCCAATATTCCTGCTTTTGGGTTTGTTTAACCTTAAACATAAAAATAAGGAAAATATGATTTATTTGTTTAACTGTTAAAGCCTTTGGGTTTGTTTCTGCAGACTCGTTGCTTGTTTCTCTTGCAGGATCTGGCAACCCTGAAATTAATCACAGCACAAAAAACCTTTGAACACTTGTGGAATGCAAAAAATTACGAATTTGTATATTCTTCATCTACTAGATGGTAGGAAATATTTAATCAGGGACATATTTTAAGTCAGGTTCTCTAATAATAGTTTATGAGCCTATGTTGCATCCTCCTGTAAGATTGTCAAACTGATTACCTAAGTGCAGATAAACTCAATCAGATTTTCCGCAGTTACTGGATTATTAACTGCAAGCAAACACACCATTTCTTTCTCAATAGGTTATTGATTGATTTCATTTTATGAGCTATAAAGGCAATTTAGTGAATCACCTTGTCGGTCATTGTAAGTATTTACCTGGTATATCGTGCAGTTCACAGAATTCAGACTAATCTTTAGAAAGTATTGCGGCGTTTTTTATGTGAGCGCATACGACAGCATTTCTTTCTTGCGACGCTGCTTTGTTTACAGCGGTAATATATAACCACTCTCTAATCATTTCAGATTCATTTATTGTAACTTTTATGTGGCCATAATTAGGCCTGCTGCATACGCTTACACTTTTCCTTTAACAGGAAGGCATCTTCTGTTGAAAGCAAATTAATTTTATATGACGATTTGATATCTTTAAAGCTCCTATCAGTCTTTTAACCAGAATTATCACTGCACAGTTAAAATTGATTATGCTGCTAATACGACAAGACGTTGCTGATGTTAATAAAGGATTTAGCATGAAATCTATTCTAGAGTAGCAGGGACAGGGTGGAGAGAAGAGAAACGTCAGTAAACCCCAAATCACCCACGATAACTTTAACCTTCAAATTAAGAGCTGTTCTCTCAGGTGGAAGAACGAGAACATGTGGAATCATTTCACAATCAAAATCCTCAGCTACAAACGTGCTCTCTGTCTTAAAGTCGCTTAAGACTGATAATATTTTTTGCAGTTGGAGAGCTCATATATTCATAAGTGAAACTGTTTGACCACATACGACACCTGTAAGGATTACACCTTGGGTATTATCCATGCACTTAACGACCTCAAATCAGACGTTTTCCTTCATTAAAATGCTTCATTCTGGTCCAAGATGTTCCTGATTGTTTAAACACGTTCTCATAAATAATGCTGTGTCAGTACTTTATTTTAACAAATGAGGATTTTCTTCCTCTAGACAGAATTACAGATTCCCCGCATATACCAGGAAAGGAAGACGCATCTGATCCATTAAATTGCTGAGAAGGTGATTTATAAGAACAAATAGTTTTTAGAATAACAACTATGCAACAAGATAAAGGGATTTCAGTCTATTTCAACCAAAAACAACTCAATTTCTGTATTTTTAAGCTGCTGTGCTTAATCCCAAAAATAACTTGAGATCAAACTGAACAAAATTGAGAATATAGGTGCATCTAGAGAGTATGAAGCTTTTTCAGAGCCAAATTCTCTTCCACGTCCTGTTAGTCCACTCTTTTCTGCACTAAAGCATTCAGCTGCATTGTGTACTACATATAAGCATTCGTAAAACAAGAATTGCAGACAACATTTCTATGCAAGCGTTTCGTTTTCTGGCGGAGTAAAGCGTTGCACGTAGCCTGGCTCATGAAGTTCTTCAGAAGGACCTGCAGCCTACCAAAGCAGAGCAGACCTCTGCAAAACTGAGATTCGTTGGTTTTTGCCAGAGAGTTTACTGCCTGCTCGTCTCAATACAAGCCCCAACGTTAAACAAAGCTCGAATTCCGAGGTTCCAATGCATGTTATTTATGTGAATAATGAAAGAAAAGAAGGTTCTCCCTCATTACATTTTCTCCTCTTTAAGAAGGTAAGCTGTGAGTGGAACCAGTTAGCCACACATATTGGCAGACCCCAAAACAGTGATTTTGCAGAAGGCCGAGGCGGACAGGAGCCAAAGAGGACGTGGCTAATTGCAAACATGCTCATGTTGCACTTAGTCACCGGCCATAATTAGCCGTCCTCCTTTGACGGACGACAGAAAGTCCACGCCTTTGCGTTCAGGGATCAGTACAAGCTGTTTGCTGTATGAAGTGGCCGAGACCGATTTCCACGTACAGATGGACGGAGATAATCAGCTCGGCGGACACAAAGCACAGAGGAGGAGTGGAGCACAGGTTAATAAGGTAAGGATGAAGAGACAGAAGGACGGAGGGAGAGCGCAGATGAAGAGACAGGACACGAAGTGACAGGCAGAAAAAAAAGCCTCAATAAGATTGATGGTCGGTGCTTTGGCGGCATTAAACTGCTCCTAGATCCTGTAACCTGAGCGATTATAGATTAAAAGCCTTGCTGCAGGGCCCAAGAGTTGAACTTTCGACCTTAAGTACTTTAAACACAACCGGCTGTGTTGATCGAAACGGACGTATAACAACAGTCACAGTCTTTTTAGGCTACTGTAATGAAAATATCAAGGCTATTTTCACAAGGAAATCATGAAAACCATACATAAATGCATCAGAGGCAGACGAGTGCAATCCACCTGCGAAAGCTTTTTAATTAATAGCCTTTCAAATTCACACTAATTAGACACGCAAATGACCTTTGTCGGTTAAATCAAATACTTTTCATTTACAACATAGAAAATTAGCCAGATGGTGGGAAAAGGGACTTTAAATATTTACACAGCATTTATAATAAACAGAAGAGGTACATACTAATAAGTAGCAGAAATCCATACACATAAAACAAAAAATTTATGACAAATTAATGAAAAAATTAACTAAAGTGCAAATCAGGTATAACACAAAGACATCAGGGTTGCCAGATCCTCTCTGAACTTAAGCAATAAGAAGCGAACTGGCTAAAAAAATCCCTCCAAAGGCAATATAGAACCACACAAGAAAGTGACCATTTAATCAGTTAAAAAAAAAAAAAAAGTAGAGAGCACGAGAGAGAGAGACATAGCCTGACAAGCAACTACGCTTTAGGAACAAAAACCCGCAACTACTGATATTTATCTTAAATAAATATGCCTCTTAGAAGAAGCAGACCTGGCAACCGTGAGACAAGACGGAGTCCAAGGTAACAAGGTAAAAGACAGATTGTAATTTCCTATTTTATGTTATTATAACGTTAAGACTTTGGTCCATATTATCTTTATTTACCATCTGTGAAAGGTGCGATGCACAATGAGTAGAGAGAATCGGTGAGGAGGTGACGGAAACAGAGCAGACGGACAGAGCGGGTGAAAGCAAGACAGGAAAGGAAGTAATTAGGGCTTGAACTCTCAGCACATCTGGTCCGAGTACCCGTCAGGAGCAAAGCAAGCGGCACTCCCATTAATCTCTCACACCGATCACAATTAGTCAGCCTAATCTCTTACAGCAGCGGAAAGATGCAGAGGCCCAAAAGGAAAGCAAATCAATACCGATCCATTATGCATGCGCGGCAGACGATCACAGAGATTGACTCGTCAGGGCAAGCCTAAAGCATTTATGGATGGACCCGACCAAACCCAAAAGCTCTCGCAGAGAAAATGAGGTCGTACGCAGGCTAAGAGTGAAAAAGAGGCTGCGGTAATTAAGTACTTTTCTGATCTAAAGGGTCTACGAGCAAATGTATCAGACAGAAATACTCTAACAGCACACTCCAGCTCGTAAAAGTCTTTTTTCTTTATATTCAGATCTACACTCACCCACTGAGAGACCTGAGGGGTCACGGACTTTATTAGGAATTTGATTTAGCAAACAAACATGGTGAAAACCTGGTTCATGGAAGAGCAGGGAGTCCAACATGGTTCAACAACTGCAGTGGGGGCGTCCAAACCGGAGCTATTTAAGGACTGAAGTTAGTTTTACAGCCGTTAAAAAGCAAACAAACAAACAGACACCTCCGTGCATCTCTCAAAAAACATTATGCTCATTAATTTGCCTGTTGTAACATCGTCCAACTTTTCTAGACGTAGCAGCAACAAAGAATGAAAATTAGACATTAATAAAATTGGCAGGAACGCCTTGCTGAATCAGGGCCCTATAAAATCTGTTTTTTAGGTTTAAACAAACAACAGCACCTGGCACCTTTGCACGGAATTAAATTGCCACTATAAGGTTGAAAATGTCAAAAACTTAAGTTGTAAAACCAAATAAGGGAAGGTTCACATTTTATAACTAAATAAAAGTGCAACTTGTAACTTATAATTCGATTTCAACAAACTGAAAGTTCGTAGAGTAATTTACTAAGTCCTTAAAATATTAGGACACTTTCCAGCAAAGACCAGAACTTCATTCATTCATTCATTCCATTCATCCATTCCATCCATGATTGTCCAGGGTTCGGTCCGTGGGAGCAGCAACCTAATCAGAGAGGCCCAGAGCTCCCTATACACAGCCACCTCTATCAGCTCTACTTGAGGGATTCTGATGTGTTCTCAGACCAGCTAGATGATAGAATCGCTCCAGCATGTCCTGGGTCTTCCCCAGGGTCTCCTCCCAGCTGGACTTGCCTGAAACAGATGCCCAATCCTTAAGGTGCTGTCACAGTGCGACTTGCGGCCAAAAAAATGGGATAATCGCGATACGGTCGGTGTTGTCGTACTTCAGGCGTTCATAAATCCGCACATGTTCGCATAATCTGCAAGAGCGAATCATTTCCGCACCTCAAATGTTGAGCTTGCTCACGACTGTTCTGCGGAAGACATTCCGTTCTGATGCCTCAATACAGATGCCATGCTATCGCAACACAGCCGTGATTATGGTCTTAATACAATCGAACGTTAACGTTTTGCAGTCGCTTATTTCCGCAACGGTTGCCGAAAACGAATATGTAGCATGTGTGGTAAGAATATATTGGTCATAAAATGTTCATGTTGCGATTGAAATATGAATGCACCAATTAACATCATTCTT
>JAVSBU010295357.1:0-11384 GCA_033118015.1 Loricariichthys derbyi | reverse complement strand
TTTTTGTCTGCCGAGACATTATTTAGAATAGAAACATTGTCTTTTTAACTAAGTTTAAGTTGTTGACCCATTTTTGGCACATTCTCAGGGTTTCATTCATTCAGGGCACATTCTCAGTTTCAGTTTGGTTAAGTTATGATAAACCTTTAGTTTGGTATCATGTTTTTGTTAATGCTTTAGCACCGTTGTAACTGCAGTTTTAGCTTTTTTGTTGGTGTATGTTGTTGGACTTAGGCCTTACACTCGTTCTGTTCCTACAGAGTTCTGCTCTCTGGGCTTGTTGCTCTTCAGACCATCTACTAAGTAATGCATGACTGACATTACTGATGACAATTTGTCTTAAGTTCTTTGATGGAGGAGTAGAAGTTTTTGGCCAAAATCTCCAGGTAGGCTGTGCTATTCATCATCCCATGGATGTGGACCAGATGGCCAGTTGAGAAGCAGTCCCACAGTATGATGCTGCCATCACCAAAGTTGACTGTAGGGATGGTATTCTTGGGGTTATATGCACTGCCATCCTGGAAGGCACTGATGACCTCAATCTTGGTCTCATCAGACCAGAAATTATTTAACCAGTCTGCCTCAGAGTCCTCCAAGTGATCATGAGCAAACTTTTGATTGGCCTTGACATGACGCTTTGAAAGTAAAGGTACCTTACGGGCTCGCCTGGAATGGAGACCATTGCAGTGGAGTATGTTACTTATGGTATTTATTGAAACCAATGTGGCCACCGTTGGGTCAGTATTGAATATTCTGACAAGCCTGGCCTCAGCACTGGAAACTTTGAAAGGCTGTGGTTAACAGTAGTTCCATAAGCCTTTCACTTCTAGAAGATGCTTCCAACAGTGGAGACAGGTACAGTAGGACCAACTCCTTGGTAAGGGTTTTATTCCCCATGCCAGCCTTGAGATCGTCCATGACTTTGTTCCTCATAGCATTGGAATGCTCCTTACTGTTTCCCATGTTGACAAGGTTTGAGTGCTGTTCACTTGTTTGGGGAGGGGCTTTTACAGCCAGAAACTTTGGAAAAATACAGATAATTAATCCAAGCATGTTAAGCTCATTGTTCTTAATATCTCAATGTTTGTTTAATTTTTAATGCATGTTTAATTTTAATTTACTTTGATTTAGTTTAATTTTAGTTGAATGTTTGCTTTGCTAAAATCCAATAAAAAAGTTGAATAGAAAAAAGTCTATTATGTCTAATTGTATTCTTACATGGTACCTGTACCAGCAATGTAGATGTGCCCGACAATTACGAGCACAATAATATATCTGTAATTTAACACTTATCTAAGAATAGATGGTTGTGTAAACAGAAGCTACAAGATGCCTATATAAGACACATACTCTGACAAAAACAGCGTTTCCAAATTTTGTATTAGTACTGTACAGACACAGACTAACTGACTGAAACTTGTTTGTTGCTGCACAATTTTGGTAAAGAAAACTTGAGATTCCCCAGGTATTTCCACAATTTCATGGTGTCTTTGGCAGCTTATCCAGGTCCAGACCAAGTTGGCACACTAGGCCTTCATCAATGAAGTTCCCGGTGGCCCTGGAGTCTAAGCACACCCAAAGCTGCATACAAGGCCTTCCCTGCCCCCTCAATATGGGTGGGGATAAATAGGCCAGAAGGGGGATGGGGCTATGCTCTGGAGACATGCTATCCCCGCTTTTCCTCCACTGAAGAGCTCTGGAGGGTGGCTGATGAGCTGATATGCACCCAAGCCATCAGAGCTCCATCAACTCAGGGACAGGGTTACGCACCACTTGGAGTACCCATTGGAGCACCTGGTTAGGCTGGGATGACCCCAAGATGGGGAACAAATGACTATGCTGCATACACTTCCTTGCACTCTGCTTCAAGAGTGTGTCGAACCATATACACAAGTCGTAGAGCCCAGCAAGGGAAGTGGTAGTGGTGGTGGTGGTGGGGGGGGGGTGTCACAGGTTGCCACCTTGTCCTTCAGACAGTCGTGGAAACCTGCCTGGAACACTGTGAGGAGCGCTCCTCATTCTAGGCAGAGTCTGCAGCCAGTATCTGGATGTTGATGATATAATTGACAACTGGCAGGGAGCCCTGGGTGAGCTTGAGGATGCATAGGGATGGGTGAGGCTTCCCACAGAGATGGTGGAAAGTGAGGCATAGGACCAGTGAGAATGCCTACTCTGTGGGGCATTCCAAAGCCCTGGCCTCCCAGAGGGCAGTAGCCCAACCCAGGGCCCTGCCCAAGAGGAGGGAGACAATATTGGCCACCCTGGATCAATCAGTGGGGAACCTCCCTGGCTGCTACCCGAAGAAGAGGAATCCCAGCCACTGGATAGGTTCACCTGCGAACCTCTCCAGGGTGGTGATGGGGGATTCAAGACTGAGTGGGGAGGTGGCTTCACAGGGATGGTGGTGGATGGCTTAGGCACTGGAGGAGGCTGAGGAGGCAGGTGAGCACAAGCCCTGCATGGCCTGACACAGTGTGCTTAACTGCTGAGAAATCTGCTGCAGCAGCCATCCGTGTCCTGATGCTGGCCCCCTAGGCTTGTGTTGCCTACTGCACATCCAGGACTGGGGCAGAGTCCCCCACTAGCTCCATAGTCTGGTTTTGCCCTTCTGTCATGATGGTAGGGAACTTTAGGACCTAAGCACAGAGGGACAAGTGCCAAAGCATACACACTAATAGAGGGGAAGGCTAGATGGTAGGTGGTGACAGCACTGGTGGGAAGACATTGACCCTACTCTACCTAAGGTCCCTGAAAATTATCTTTGACCTCTTGGTTCCTACACTGCCTGTCTCCTTTGTGCGAGAGGTGTTAAAATCTGGCCCTGGGACCCTTCCTTGGACAGGCTATTGTGAATCGATTGGCCTGGGATGCACGTGTGTGGCATTAGTAGCATGTGAGCACTGTAGTGGGGAGCATCTTATTGGCTGAGAGACATGAGTAGTGTGTAGCAGTAATTGACAAAGCCTTAATGGCGGAGAAATGTGAGTAGTGCTTAGCACTGATGCAAAAAGCCTTAATGGCTGAGGAACATGAGTAAGGCTTAGCACTAACAGGGACAGCCTTATTGATTGTGTTGTGGGTTTCAAGGCTGACAGAAATTAAAACTTTCAGTGATGGAAAAAATTTAGTTCTAGACCAAAATTCAGTAGACAACCAAACAATAGTGTATTACAATATCTCAGAGATATGGCAATAGGAACATGTACACTTAATCAAAGATATTGTGCAAATGCCGTTTCTTCCTTTGTTTGGCTAGTTTTTATATTTCCCCTTTAAGGCTGATTTAATCATCAATTCACCAGTAAGTTCTGTTTTATCCTTTTCCTCCACCCCTATGGGGTATTTTCACACAACCATTATATTTGCATCCGTGACTTTCCACTCCAATAAATACCTAATTTAACTTACCACAGGTTAACTGCAGCACAGCCACCTGAGTCTATTTTTATATATGATCTTTCAGCTGTATGTTAGTCATTGCCAAATATACTTCAAGCATAATGTCATATTGCCAGCTGCAAGTGTAATGTTATGCTGCCCTCCAGCTGCTATTCTACTGCAATTATAATTCAAGTGTAATGTCATTCTGACCTTCAGCTGCTATTTTACTGCAGCTGAAAGTCTTCAAAGGAGACAGGGCAGTTCACATACAAAGATGAAACCACTGAAAACACAAGCAACATATTTTTTTATATCAATAAGCATAAAAGCAACATACTTTGTACTAGAAATCTTCAACCACCCCATGCACCTATTGCGGAATCTTCTCCTTCCATGCTACTAGATGCAGCATTGGTAGGCTGTTTCAGGATTGGAGAGAGGTTTCCAGCACACTTATTCAGTCAATGTCACGAAACTGGGGGTGAGATGTTAAAGGAACGACCTGAACGCAGACAGCTTCATGAACAAGAGTAGGCTTTATTCAATTTAAAAAAGGAAACTAAAAGGGAATGAATACAAAGTAACAAATAAAGCCCAAAACAAAACCAAAGAGCCAAAATGGTGAACCCCCAGAGGCTAGGACATGTGGGGGCAACTTAGGACATGTTCAAGGTGAAGTGGAACCAATTTTATGGCCGGTGGACTGGTCTGACCAACCACACTTATGTGGACACCGGTTTTACGGTCGGATGTCCCGAACCGGCCAACCACAGGACGAGGGGAGACCTGGCAAGGTCCGGCAAGGTGCAGTGGAGGGACAGGCCCAGACAATGACCCACCTGAGGCGGCGTGGAACATGCGGTATCCCTGTGTGGACCCTTTAGGACCGGCGCTGCCTGGACGACCACACAGTGAGCGAAGGGGGTGCCGAGGGGATCTCGGCGTTACAGAGCTGCAGCTAACTGCCCCCATACTGACAACTAAGACCTTCCGGTTACCTCCAGGCTCTGACCTGTACACCGCCCTTCCTCTACTAAGAAAGGGCAGATACCTTCGTCACTCACCTTCTCTGGCGCCAAAGAGCGAGGCTGGTGCAGGCACCCACAAGCGCAATCCCTGTTTGTGCGCATTGTGCGGTATATGTGCACCAGCCTCAGGACGTGACTAGCATGTAAAAAGATGGAAACCAACGCATCAACTAACCCTGTCTAAAACGCCCCATAATGGCAACATGAGCCACGGCAGATCTTAACGATCGCCGGGCTGAAAGATGGTAAACGCAGCTTACCATGGCATAGTATAATGACCGGCGATGGATGATCCGAGCAACTCGCTTTTAAAGCCGTGCACACAGCTGAATCTGATGGAATCCTGATTACTGATCCGCATGCGGGCACCAGATCTAGGCAGACTCAGCTGTGCGCCATCAGACCCACACCAGGTTGCCAGATAATAAATAAACCCATGCCTGGCGCGACGCTTGACACTTTCCAGTTATGTAGAAATTTGAACATTTGTTTGTGAGACATGAGCAAGCAAAAGAAGGACTTTACTGACATATTACCTGTTGTTTGTCACGATGTGGGGGGGTGAGGTCGAAAGGAGGTTACACGTGCAGACAGCTTCATGAATAATAGTAGGCTTTACTGAATATAAAATAAGGCAACAGAGGAAACGAAAGCAAAAGAATATAAGCAAAGCCTAAAACTGAAACAAAAAGGCCAAAAAACAGCTAAACCCCCAAGGGCAGACAGGGCTAGGGTGCATGGTGACTACTAGGACATGTCCAAGGTGAAGTGGACCAGGTTTTATGTCCGGCGGACCAGTCCGGCGAACCACACACATGTGGAAACGGTTTTTACGGCCGGATGTCCCAAACCTGGCCAACCACTGGGATGAAGGGGAGAACCAAGAGAGGTCCAGTAGGGTGCAGTGCAGGGACAAGCCCTGAGCAATGACTCGCCTATGGCAGCAGTTAACCTTCAGTATCCACGTGTGAACCCTTTATGACCAGCACTGCCTGGATGATCACGTGGACCGTAGGGGGTACTGAGGGGGTCCGGTCAGTGCAGAGTGCAGCAACCTGTCCCTCACTATCATGCTAAACCCTGTCGTTCACCTAAGGCCTCGTGACCTTACTCCACCCTCCTTCTTCAAAGGATGAGTGGTACCTTCATCCCTGATGTTCTCTGGCATCATGAGCAAGATTGGTGCGTGCACCTGCTCCGCAACCTGCGACTATGCAGCAAACGCGAGATGCAACTCACTCAACTAAACTAAAACCAAAACCCCGTCTAAAAACGCCCCACACCCACTATGTAAGCCACAATGAACCAACGTGGTCGCCGGGCCAACAGACGTAGATAGGTCTTACTTCAAACAATGGCCAACGATGACTGATTCGCGTGACTTCCTTATGTAGCGGATTGCAGCTGAACCCAATCTGTTGGTGTTGATTATCTGCGTCCGCCATCGCTAACCACCCATACGCAGGACACGGATGCCTCGCTGGGTTCAGCTGTGACATAATCTCCACGCCAGGATCCTAATACTGTTCAACATTGTCATGCAGTTGCTTTGATAGTAAGTGAATATTCTATAACAAAATCATAGGCATATTTTAAAAGGCTAAGTTGTTGTAGAGTTATGGTCACATTAGTAAAGAATAATGGAGAACAGGCTGTGTTCTGGCAAATGCCTGCATGTAGAAGACTGAAAATTGGTAGGCAGGTAGTCATACCAGTTCTAGGAAATTTCACTTGGTGAGTTGGACTTGTGTTAACAATATTTTATGCTACTAAGCATTTTATTTTTTAAAGCCAGAATAGGCCCTCTAAGGAGCACACTAAAGGGCACTTCTTTGTGAAGAGATGGAGAGCTAAAGGTACAACATAAATATTGCACAAATGGCCTAAATAAACTGGCCAAAAATGTCACCACCTGTGGGGGCAGTGCTATGATCTGGGGCTGCTGCAGTTCTAGGTCAGGTTTAGGTTCAGCAACATTATGGCTCAAAGATTGAGGTCAGCTGGTACCTGAATATACTGAACCACTAGGTTATTCCATTAATGTATTTTTTCTTCCCTGATGGTATGGGCATATTCCAAGATGATAATACCAGGATTCATCAGGCTCAAATTGTGAAAGGGTGATTCAGGGAGCATTAGACATCATTTTCACACGTGGATTGGCCACCACAGAGTCCAGATCTGAACCCCATTGAGAATCTTTGGGATGTGCTGGAGAAGGCAGTGGGTCCAAATCTCCCATCATCAGTACAAGACCTTGGGGAAAAATTAATGAAACTCTGGACAGAAATAAATGTTGTGACATTGTAGAGGTTTTTGGAAACAATGCCACAGTGAATGTGTGCCTTAATGAAAGCTAAAGGCAGGCCAATGAATTATTAGTGTAGCCTTTTTTTTGACCAATCAGTGTAGTTCATATTCTCCCTTTTGTGAATGATTGAGCCATCAATTCAATAAGTAGTTAATAAAAAAATTTAATATCTACAGTATTTAAAGTAAGGGTATATATGTACAGCTTATATGCAGAACCTCTAGGATTAACACCTAATTTGAAGGTGAAATTAGTCAGGTGTTTTCAATCATTGGGATGACAGTCAGTTGGGAGTGGGCACAGAAACCTTCCAAAATTTGTTCTTCACAAAACATGTTTGTGGAAGTGTATCATGGCACAAACAAAAGATTTCTGGCGACCTGAAGAGTTGTTGGAGGTTTTGGATTACAACTCTATAGCACATCCAAAACTACATTTTAAAGTATGTAAACCCATTGATATCTGCACCTTACATTACAGCTAAAATAAAATAACTTGTAATAATTCAAAATACTCACCAATGCTTTAGAAGAAACAGTACACCCTTTCATCTGGGCAAAATTCTCAATAACCAGTCTCAAATTCTGCCAACTCATGAATGGCATGAATTTTCATTCGACATAACAACAATGACTAACAATGGGCTGCAGTTTCAACAAGTAAATGTCTTGATGAATATCATTTTGTTACTTTTTTTTTTGGATGATCTCAGCGTGGAGTCGACCTAATAATACCCCACAGATCATTACTGAAAATGCTTGAGCGTGCAGGCGTGGTTTTCGATTGCTCCTTTGGTTAGGCGAACACTTTTGTTCACTGCTGTGAGACATATTGGCTTTTTAGCAACAGATGCAGGAATATATTAGAATGAATTTGACATTGCTGCAGTGGATTTGTGTAATACATGCAATATGTACACTGTGCACTGCTTCACAACAAAACCTGTTGAGACTCTAGAGACGTCTTTGTTAGTCTTTGACAAGCCACTTTTTCAAAAGTTAGATCTTCTAATTAACTGGAGCCATGGGTCGTACGAATTTCATATCCAATATAAAAAGTCGTCTTCTCTCAAGAAAGGTCTGTTAATATAAATCATACCGTGATCAAGATTTAACTAGACTAGACTATATACTTAAATAAAAACTACACATGTATAGTACTGTGAACTAGTTTTAGGCCACCATTAGATTAGATATACTATTATAGGTTACATATACTGGTATAAGGATCATTCTTCTTCTTCTTCTTTCGATTTTTAACTTTTCTGGGGTCACCACAGCGAGTCATCCTCCTCCATCTCACTCTGTCCTCTGCATCCTCTGTCCTCATACCAATTATTTCCATGTCCTCTCTAACTGCATCCATATACAGTGCCCTCCATAATTATTGGCACCCCTGGTTAAGAAGTGTTCTTTGGCTTCTAATAAATTCTAAAAAATATATAGGAAAACAATGCAAAAAAAGAGAATAATCTAACCTTAAGTCAAGTGCCTTTATTTGGTAGAGAAAAATCACACTTTAAGAAATAAATCTTTTGAATGAAATCATGTGTGCCACAATTACTGGCACCCCGGTGTTAGTACTTTGTACAACCTCCTTTTACCAACAAGACAACACATAATCTTCACAAGATGGGAGAATACAGAAAGAGGGATCTTCGACCATTCCTCTTTGCACAACCTCTCTAAATCTTCCAGAGTCCTGGGTCTTCTCCTCTGCACTCTCCTCTTCAGCTCAACCTACAGGTTTTCTATTGGGTTGAGGGCTGGGGACTGAGATGGCCATGAGAGGAGCTTAATTTTGTGCATTATAAACCATTTTTGAATAGTTTTGGCCACATGTTTAGGGTCATTATCTTGCTGAAAGACCCAGTGACGACCCATCTTCAGCATTCAGGCAGAGGCACCAGATTCTGATTCAAAATGTCCTGATATTTCAGAGTTCATGATCTTATGTATCCTTACAAGGTTCTTTGGAGTAGAAACAGGCCAACAGCATCACCCTCACTGTTTATTTTCCTAGTTAATACTATGAATAATGCTAAACATTTTTACCTAATAACATTACGTGAATTTCTTCCCTGATGGCACAGGCATATTCCAAGGTGACAATGCCAGGATTCATCAGGTAAAAATTGTGAGAGAGTGGTTCAGGGAGCATGAGACATCATTTTCACACATGGATTGGCCATGACAGAGTCCAGATCTGAACCCTATTGAGAATCTTTGGGATGTGCTGGAGAAGGCAGTGGGTCCAAATCTCCAATCATCAATACAAGATCTTGGAAAAACAATTTATGCAACTCTGGACAGAAATAAATGGTGTGACATTGCAGAAGTTTGTGGAAATGATGCCATAGCGAATGTGTGCCATAATCAAAGCTAAAGGTGGTCCAATGAAATATTAATGTGAGACCTTTTTTGACCAGGCAGTGTATAACACTTTTTAAAACCTGAGCATCATCTCTACCACTACCTAGGTCATCAGCCCTAACTGAGCAAGCCTAAGGTGACAGGCAAAGAAAAACTCCTTAAATGTGAAGAGGAACCACAGGAGGACCCATACAAAAGGGAGCCAACTAGACTTGTGCAGTCTAGAAGCTAAACAGAGAGGAAATAAAGTGGAGGAAATAAATATTTGATCCCTTGCTGACTTTGTAAATTTGCCCACTGACAAAGATATGAACAGTCTATAATTTTAAGGGTAGAGATAGAATATCAAAAAGAAAATACAGAAAATCACATTGTATATAATATATAAATTTAATTGCATTTTGCAGAGAGAAATAAGTATTTGATCCGTCTAGCAAGCAAGACTTGGTGGCAAAACCCTTGTAGGCAGGGACAGCACTCAGATGGTTTTTGTAGTTGATGATGAGGTTTGTGCACATGTCAGGAGGAATTTTGGTCCACTCCTCTTTTACAGATCATCTCTAAATCATTAAGATTTTAAGGCTGTTGCTTGGCAACTCGGACCTTCAGCTCCCTCCAAGTTTTCTATGGGATTTTGGTCTGGAGACTCGCTAGGCCACTCCATGAGCTTAATGTGCTTCTTGTGCTGGAAGACTCAGCCACGACCTAATTTTAATGTCCTGGTGGACGGAAGGAGGTTGTCACTCAGGATTTTACGGTACATGGTTCCATCCATTCTCCCATTGATGTGGTGAAGTAGTACTGTGCCCTTAGCAGAGAAACACCCCAAAACATAATGTTTCCTCCTCCATGCTTGACAGTGGGGACGGTGTTCTTTGAGTCATAGTCAGCATTTCTCTTCCTCCAAACACGGCGAGTTGAGTTAATGCAAAAGAGCTTTTTTTGTCTCATCTGACCACAGCACCTTCTCCCAATCACTCTCAGAATCATCCAGGTGTTCATTGGCTAACTTCAGATGGGCCTGTACATGTGCCTTCTTGAGCTGGGGGACCTTGTGGGCACTGCAGGATTTTAATCCATTACAGTGTAATGTGTTACCAATGGTTTTCTTGGTGGCTGTGGTCCCAGCTGCCTTAAGATCATTAACAAGTTCCCCCGTGTAGTTTTAGCTGATTTCTCACCTTCCTCATGATCAAGGATACCCCACGAGGTGAGATTTTGCATGGAGCCCCAGATCGAGGTCGATTGAGAGTCATTTTGTATTTCTTCTATTTTCTTATAATGGCACGAACAGTTGTCGCCTTCTCACCCAGCGTCTTACTTATTGTATATTGGGGACTGTCTGTGGTTTGGAAACATGTGACAGCTAATATAACAAGCTTCTTATGTCTTTTTTAAAATAATTATAAATTATAACATTTATTTAAACCAAAAAGACTACGATTAGAGCTAAACATCTGAGTGGTAAAAGATAGCACTGAGGCTCTAAAGAGCTTATATAGCATTTCCTAGATTTCCAGCCTGCCCATTTTCACAACCAAAAAAAAAATGGAGCAAGCCCATTTATACGCTTTTGATACGCACCATTTAATTTATCTAAAAAGAATTAAATTCTCCACTAAACAGAACCTTTCATTATTCTTGCTCATATCCCTGCATGGATTTAGAAATTTTTACCTAAGCTTAAAATCTTACTCCAAAGACATGAATAAAAAATAAAATAGCTTTGAAATATTAGTTTCTCAAAGCATGTTTTAATAATCTTCTAGACTGTTCTAAGGCTTAAGGGCTCCAACGTTTTCAAAACCATACACCATAATGACATAACCTCCTATAAATAATCGATGGATGACCTTTTATTTAATGGCCAGTTAATTGGAACTTCACCTGTTCTTAGCCATCCCTGACATATAAGAGAATGTCTCTTGAACAATACAAGAGGTCCAGCTGTTTGATCTCTCTGAGACTTTGCTTTCTCTGAAGCCCCTCATTAGGCTTTGCTAAAGCTTTTGTGACTCTACTTTTCCAGATGAGCACTGAGATTTGGGAATACAGTGACGTTTATCAGATCTCTGTTCGGGGGAATGGAAGGGCTGGTGATAAAATTTAGTAATTAAACAAAATGACCTGTTTCACCCGGGACTGTGTCAGTTACCTTCACGTCTATTGCAAATCTGTGAAAGCAAACGAAAGCTCTAAGAGAACTTCAAACAGACTGAATCATTAGCATCTTGCAAGTGTCACCAAAGACCTAGTGTGTGTGTGTGTGTGTGTGTGTGTGTGTGTGTGTGT
>JAVSBU010295143.1:0-11385 GCA_033118015.1 Loricariichthys derbyi | reverse complement strand
TATATTTTTTTTTTTTTTTTCCTAACACATACATTCTGTATATTTAACTCATTTAACTCCATCGTATTTGGGCTCGTCCTGGTAAAATGGCACATTACGTGTCAACTTTGGGACGTGTCCACACTTAAACCTTACCTGGGTATCTGGCTGTGCATTCATATAAGTAAATGTGTGAAGTGGGTTTAATCAGGGTTTCAGGAGCAATTATTTACAAATATTCTAATAATTAACTGAATGTGTTCACTTGTAAATAGAATGAACCAGAACTATATTCTGTAATGCAGTTTTTAATATTTCAAATAAGTACTTAGTAAGTTAAATCATTCAAATAATATACCATCCTACTGTCTTTTATTATACATTAAAATCCATTCATTAATGTTGGCAGTGGTTCATGCTACCCACTCCAAAACTAGCTGTAAAAACTTTACATGGCCAACATCAGTGTAAAAGCTACATAATGTAATTTGATTACTAAAACTAATGTTAAAAGCTATGTTTTAACCATCGAGTAAACAAAGGCAGATTCTATATATGGAAAACAAAATACATTACATTTTGATTAGACTGATGAATGCGTTGGCCATCAGATCAATTTCAAGCTACCTAACAGCTCTTATCCACTACTAACACCATCTAGCACAATGAACCTATTTATCCCTCTCCCTATCACCACGTCTCAGCAGTATCTCTGCGCTCAGGTGCCATAAGACAGACAGTGAGTGTGGTGTTCAAGCTAAATATCCCATTGTGCTCAGCAGATCCTTTCATGCTTCACTGAAGGGTTTGTAAATCAGCAAGATGCTTCCTCTACATAAGCTGTGAGATGACATGTTGTCAGATGCAAGTGATAATAAAGGTTAGGCCATGCTCTTCTTGCTACCCATAAGTCAAAGTGTCAGCATAGTACTCTATGTTCCCTGCTAAGACAGGAACATTTACCTTAATACCAAGTTAAATTTTTAGTGTTTAATGTAGTTTCATTTTTCATACAGATTTCAATTTTTTTCAAGCCTACCACTAGTTACATCAGATACACTTTTATTTCACCTTTTTCATACCCCCCCCCCCCCCCCACACACACACACACACACACACACATCGCACGCACTCAAAAGCGAATATTAGGGACTTAGAGAATATAAAGGGAAATAGGGACAGGTGGTACTACCCCCCACCTTTGAAGAGGAGGGGTGCTGTAGAGCCAGGAGGCTCGAGGTAATGGCAGGGTTTAGCTGGGTAGGATAGGGTAAGTTTGCTGCCCTCGGTGCTATTTGCCCCCCCCTTCTGTGCCTTCAAGCGGTCGTCCAGCGCCATGACCCAACAAAGATGTCACGTGGCAGCAGCGATGGATGCCCCCCATACATAGGCATCCAGCACAGTGTCCCAACGTAAAGGAACCACACAGCCGTAGACTTCAGGAGGCAAGGTGACTGCATGCTGGGGCATTGCCCAGGGACCCGCTTCCCTGCGCCCCCTGCCATACCTCTCCCTGTTTCTATGTTGTTGACCCCTCGGTGCACCAGTCTTAAAACTGAGTCCACACCACTCTGGACGTGACCTCACCATCCCTGTGTGCCCTAGTCCTCACCAGTTCTGGGGGCTAGATGCTAAGGTTTTGTTTTTCCTTGTATTAGTTCAATGTTGTGCTTATGTTGAATTCTTCTTTAGTTGCCATATTTTCACTTAATAAAATCTACCATTATTCACGAAGCTGTCTGCACATGGGTCCTCTTGTACACCTCGCCCCACATTGTGACAAATACACACTATTAAAATTCTTCAGTAGTGGTTTGTTGAATAATAGGATTAAGTAAGAGTGAGCAAATGAGGGGAAGAAAGTGAGAGAAAGAAAGAGCAAGAGAGAAAGAATTTTGCACAAACAGCAGATAATGAAATCTTGACTGAATCTGTATGAAATCTAATATTAAAGATAACTACTACATGTAAATTTATTGACTGCAAATGCTGTCAGTTCCTCCTACAGTGCTATTCAAAAGTTTCTGCAGGGAAAATTTGCCACAAGCAACTGAGCACTATTTTAGATGGTCCAGTAGTGTGTCTAGTTATATATAATAGTTAATAGTTAATATATCATTTGAAGAAATATGTTATATTTATATTTGTTCTCTGCTTAGGTTGTCCTAACTTTTTTATTTTGATAATTAAATACAACATGTGATGCAGTGATGGTAAGACCTCTATGGGGCCCTTGAACATGGTCCTTAACCTAAAAATTTGGGTATGATTTGGTATACAGAGAAAAGAGAGAGACAGAGCAAGAAGGTAGAACTTTGGAAGAGTGCAAATGAGGTTTGGGAGGGGAGATACGCAAAGAGGGCATGCAACAACATGGAGACAAAGACTGGTTACTGGAGGGTAGCCAGAGGATCAAAGGCTCAAAGGATGGTGCTTCTAACATGATTCCTAAGGGCAATGGCCATGGGCCATACCACAGTGGCCACACACAGGCAGTGTATACTTAGTTATTGGTACCAGGCATGAAATTCTTTGTGAATGCAGACAAGAAGGGTGGAGCCAAAGGGGCCACAGGTGACAAAGCAGGGGCTCAGGGGCCATCATCAGAGCTGTGTGCTCGACCGAGCACTAGTGTCAGTTGTTGTAATGGCAGATGCATTAGTAGTTAATTTGGTGATGTCAGGAGCAGGCAGGTGCATGCCAATTCCTCTTACGTTTTTTTCAAAGAATGGGAGAGAGGTGGATCCATTTTCAGTGTAGCAACCATTGGCCAGAAATTCCTCCTCCAGTGCTCACCTCTCTTTGAGCAGCAGCCAGAGAGGTTCCCAGTGGACTGCCCCATGGTGGCCTACTTGGTCTCCTTGCTTTCTGGTCAGGCTTTTCCTGAGCTACTGAATTGTGTAAGGGCAGGGCATGAGAGTGCACTATGGAAAACGTGATCTCATCAGCATTGCATCGAACTTTCCTCCATCCCCAAGGAGGGCTCCACCCATCCCCATGCCTCCTCAAGCTTACCCAGGGCTCCCAGCCAGTCATCAATTACATCATCGACTTCCAGATCCCTGCCATGGAATTGGAATGGGACGAGAAGACATTTCTTGTGGTGTTCCAGGCTGTTCTCCATGACTACCTGAAGGGCGAGCTGGTGGCCCATGACCCAGCAGCCTCCTTCAATCACCTTTCTGACCTGTGCACCCTTTTGCATGCACATCTGAGGCAGAGGGTGAGGGAGCTTAGGCGTTCCAGTCACTCACCAACCATCTCTGGGACACCCCATACAAACATGGTGTCCCATAGTGTGAGCCAGGACGGGTTGGGCTCATGCCAGGTCATCAACCACCCTGTGCTCTACTGTACACAGCTATTCGAACTGTGGGTGGGACCTCACACTGAGTGGATTATCCTTCTGGTGACTCAGGCGCCTCACTGTCAGTTTGTGTTGGGGTTCCCATGGCTGCAGGCCCATAACCCCTTGGTCGACTGGCAGACCCAGGCCGTAGTTTCCTGGGCCTCTAGCTGCCAGAAGTCTTGCCTGATGCAGGTAATGGTGACCCTAGGTTGGGGAATGGATAGTGCTGGAGAGAGGGCCCAGCAGAACATACCTGACCAGGGGAGCAGAGCCCCAGGCCACAAGCCCCTCTTGACCAGTGTTTGGAAGTCAGAGAGGCAGAGAGGACATATCTCTTCATGCATGGCCCAGCTAGGTGGGGCCAAAACCATTGAACTGCCCTCAGCTAGGAAGGTATGCCTCACCCCCCCTGCATTCCAATACAAACAGCTAGATCACCAGTCTCTTGCCTAATCAAGGGCTCCCTGGCACACACAATCTGCCAGGTCATGGACTCCCGTCACAGTCAAGGCAGTCCCAAATGGCTGGTGGATGGAGAGGACGAGATATAGTTTAGGTGGGATTACAACTCCTGGCATGCAGCAAGCACACATGTACCATTACACTGATTTTGGCCAACAAGGAATACCAGTTTTGGGGATTTTAAAAGGCAGCATTCTGTGGGGGCTTGTTTTTGCCCCCTTGACTCGTGTTTTGCTGCTGACCAAATGAATGCTTATGCATATTGGCTTAACACTGTTTATTTTTGCTTTCACTCTCTACCCATTAGCGACTAATGCTGCTGATCACTAGTAGCTTCTGCAGCCCTTTGAGCTGCCTATCATTCCTCTGCTTCTCTTAAAACATCATGCGCTACTCACGATTCTCTGCCATTAAAGAGTTACTGTTATGTGCAACGCACTACTCACACTTCTCTCCTATTAACCCTTTCCCCATTAAGTGCTACTCATGTTTATCAGCCATTAAGACTTCTCCCATTAGTGCTACATGCTTCTCCCATCTCTCCGCTGCTGAGGCATTGCTCTTAAGTGCTATGCTTGTGTTTCTCCTCCATTGCATCTTCCCCATTAGCACTCGAGTCTCTCGGCCATTAAGGCTTCCTCTGTGTTATGTGCTACTCGTGTTTCTCTGCCATTAACGCTGCACTGGTAGTACTACTTGCATCCCTCAGCTGTTAAGGTTTCGCCTGCTAAGCTCAATGCAATGCACGTGTGTGCTTCCCTTTTGCCCTCTTGTGAAAGCCCCACGGAGGAAGCATCCCAGGGTCAGCTGTGGACCAGGCAGTCCACAGTTACCGTTAGAGTAACCATCTGCATTGGTCTGACTAGTTCACCTGCCACTGTTCTTCCTCTGGTGTAAGTTTCCTATCAAGCTATTTAATTGTTCTTCCTGATAAAGGGCAAAATGGAATGAGATAGATTTCAGGTAATCTATCACTTTCAAACACACATGTGAGCAAAACTTGCACACATGCCATTCTGCAAGCAGCTGCAGACAAAACCATGTGCTGACATGCCTTTGTGGGCCACACTGAGCTAGAACTCCATTCTGATAAAATGTTTGTGACATATGAGATTAACCTATTATTTTTTAACTGTAAACTTGTAAATTTATATATTCAATATGACATATACACAGTACATATATTATATAATACACAGGGTGTCCAAAAATATTTACACTGGTTTATTAACACTTTCGTATGAAAGAATAAATGTTATCAGAACAACGTAATGACATAATTACTGTATATATTAAATAAAAAATGAAAAAAGCATTTTTTGGAGACTCACAAATCATTTGGGGGAACAGACTGAATGGGCAGCACAATGGTGCGGTGGTTAGCATTGTTGCCTCACAGCTCCGAAATCCCCAGTTTGATCCCGACCCTGGGCTCTGCCTATGTAGTGTTTACATGTCCTCCCCATGTTTGTGTGGGTTTTCTCCAGGTACCACCCACATTTCAAAGACATGTTAGGTTAATTGGTGTTTCCAAATTGCCCTTAATGAGTACATGAGTGGAAGTGCCTTATGATGGATTGGCACCCTGTCTAGAGTTGGTCTTATCTTTGTTGCCAGCTAGGCACTGGCTTTCCCACGACCCTGACTGGGCTAAAGCAGATAAGATAATGAATGAATGAACATACTGAGTCCTAGATGAGTCATTACAATTAATCTGCTATGACTGACCTGTTCCATACGTAGTTTTGCACTCCTCCGTTGTAGATTGTGTGGGAATCTTATAAACTGATCAAAAGGTCTGGTTGAACCTAGCTAGTGGTAGGACCAAATGATTTCCAAACCAAACGAGATTCAAGCACAAATGGGCATTTTTCTGTGATTGACTTAACCCCTAACCCTATTGACTTAACCCCTAAGTGCCATAATTATTTATTTGAGCTAGATAGCGGAAGAGGACTAAATCCAAACTTATGAACCATTTAAGAAGCCTCTTATCATGCATTCAAAACCTGCATATAATAACTGCTTTCCATAACTACCTCAAGATGAACTTCCACACAGACTGTGATTCCTGTTTGACGCTTTTGTTATACATTCCATTTTAATTAAGTGTTGTGATATAAAGAAGCTAGTCCCCAAAAACAATGCTGCACTATCATCTTCTCCTGAGGAGACATTTAAGGACAGATACTCACACATGATTTAGGAAGGTGTCTGTTGTGGGTGATTTAATATGGAGCACTCCGCCTAAGAGCACAATAGTGGATTTATTCTCAGATACTTAGTGAGTACGTTTTGGATGAAACTATGCTTGCTTCAGGCTAAAGGAAAGATGAGTTACTCTAAGCACACCTACTGTCTGAAATGACAGCAGTGTTTCAGTATATGTAACTGAAAGGTGGTTAGATTTTCTTTTCTGGGAGATTAGTATATAATCTTGAGTCTTTTTTGTTGCACTAATTGAAAGCAAAATTCTGAGGTTTAAGTACAATTATTAATATTAAGAGCCTTAGCCTTTTCTTCTAACAACAAAGACTTGTGTCAAAGTTGATATGTATAAAGGCAATCGTTGTCAACAAGACATCTTATTGGGATTTCTGAGTGCTGCATTTTCCCCTAGTAGGCATAATCTTCATGTTCATTGCATTCATCATTATGGAGCCTCTCACAGGAAGTAAGAAGCTATGCGCTCAACAAGTCTGTTAACTTGTCTGATTGTGTTCGCACATGTTCAAGTGGTGGATTTGCTTTGCTTTGCATAAACTGTTTAAATACATAGATGCAGTAGTCTGTTGTTTGATAGCACAATAGACAAATACAATTTAATTTATTTTATTTTTTCAGACATGACTTCACTTTTACCATTAAAAAAAACAACAAAAAAAAAACAACTACTTGGTATGGAATAACAGATCATCTTCCAACACTCGTTCTCTGGCACCAACCAGTGGAATTTAGGTTTCAATGATAAACCAACTTTGACTTATAAAACAGACACCATTTCTAATAATACCAGCCGTAGGTTGAATTCAATTTAACTATGAAACTACCTTATGTCAGATCTGAAACTTAATTTATTGTCAGACGTCACGCCAAGCGTGAGTTTATTTACTATCTGGTAACCCGGTGTGGCGTCTGAGCACGGCTTGTGTGCACAGCTGAGTCTTCCTGCATTTGGCGCCCACATGCGCGATCACGCTGCGGACTGCTTGTTTGTAATCAGCTTTGGATTAGACTCAGCTATGCATGCCGTTTAAAAGGCGAGTTATGCGAGAAATCCAGGGCGGGTCATTGGCCTTGCCTCTCACGGTCTATGTCGGTTGTTCCTTTCTCTGACCCTGACCCTGATTGGACTCACTTAGCCGTGTTGGGGCTTAGATGGTGAGGATCTTTAGGATACGTGGGCTTTTGCTTCTTGCTGGACACGCCCCACGGCTGGAGCGAGCACCAACGAGCGCAGTTCCCTTTCTGCACCTGGTGCCATATATATGCTCCAGCCATGCTCTTATGGCACCAGAGAGAGGAAAGGGACGATGTATCCAACTGCTCTTAGCAGAGGGCAGGTGGCGTATGAGCTGGAGCTCAGAGGTAATCGGCAGGGATTAGACTGTAGTGTAGGGACAGTTAGCTGCTTCTCTGCACCGCCCAGACCTCCCCTGGCTCCTTCGCAGGCTTGGGAAGCATCCCTAGGGTCGTTGTCTGGGTTGGTCCCTGCACTGCGCCCTGTCGAGCCTCGCCTGGTCTCCTTCGTCCCCGTGGTTGCCTGGTACACGGACCCCTGACCGTAAAATTGGTAACCACATAGATGTGGTTGGTCAGCCTGGTCCCCTGGCTGTAAAACCGGTTTCCACAACTCTTGGGCGTGTTCCTATCTGCTCCCACGTGTCCTGGCCTCGTCAGCTTTCTGGTAGGTTTAGATTCTTGTTAGGTTTTGGGCTTTATTTGTTACTTTGTTTTTGTGCTGTTTTGGTTTCCTTTTTTATGTTTAAATAAAGCATACCCTTATTCATGAAGCTGTCTGCATTTGGGTCCTTTGTCTCCACCTCAGCCTACCATCACACTACCATAACGTGACATTTATCCAAATATCCATTTTACTGATCAAAATGCTGGAATATATGTTTCAGCTTTCCTGCAAAATTGATCTTCCATCTCTAACTAAATCTATTCTTATTTATCTACACTCACATTTTAAACGTTCCACTAAACTATTGTGTAACCAAAGGCATAATAATTATTTAAAGCCACACTGTCCCTAACACAGCTGCCAGCTACATTGTAACCACTTCATCCTGATCGTGTAGTCTGGCAAAGAAAGGAAATCCCATAAACATTGCAGTGGAGGTGGGAATCCTTGCTATACGGAATACCAGCCCATCGCAAGGCTTCATATAGTCACCCATTCCGAATACTGTTTTTGGACAGGGTTTTCAGTTGACACATGGCTTCTATCTTTATACGCTAGGCACATCCAGAACTGGTCCATATATCCGCTTATAGGTG
The DNA here is from genome assembly GCA_033118015.1 of Loricariichthys derbyi. Taxonomy (NCBI): domain Eukaryota; kingdom Metazoa; phylum Chordata; class Actinopteri; order Siluriformes; family Loricariidae; genus Loricariichthys; species Loricariichthys derbyi. The sequence goes on along the minus strand of JAVSBU010295143.1, from coordinate 3,092 downwards.
TATAGTAGTGGGTTGCACAAGCGGGTGCATGCACCAGTGTCACTCTTGGTGCCACAAAAGGTGAGAGATGAAGGTACCACCATTCCTTTGAAGAGGGAGGGTGGAGTAGGCACCAGGAGGGCCGAGATAATTTGAAGGCTTATCATGCTAGTGTAGGGACTTCCCATGTGGTCATCCAGGTAGGGCCGGACCTAAAAGATACCACGGGTTAGCTGCTGCCATAGGGGGGTCATTGCCCGGTGCCTGTCCCTGCACTGCACCCTGCCAGACCTTGCTTGGTCCTCCCCTTTTCCCCAGTGGTTGGTCGGTTCAGGACATCTGGCCGTAAAAATGATTCCACATAGGTGTGGATGGCCGGACCAGTTGTAAAACACGGTCCACTTTACCTTGAATGTGTTCTAATGGTCAGCAAGTGCCCTAGCTCTGTCGGACTTTAGGGGTCAGCCATTTTTGGCTTCATTTTGGGCTTTGTTTGTGTTGTTTTGCTGCTGTTTGTTCAGTTCCATTATTTACGTTGAATAAAGCCTATCCTTATTCATGAAGCTGTCTGCGTTTGGGTCCTCCTTTTTACACCTTGCTCTCCACATCACGACAGTAACTTCATATTATGGTTTTTCCAAAGTAATCTCTTTACTATGTGGTTACATAAGCTATTGATGAATGTAATTTCTTGATGCAGTACCATCTGAGGGAACAGAGAACAATAGTGTTCAGTTTAAGCTTGCACCATTGATATTGTATTGATGATGAAAGATTTGGACAACTGTATCTTCTCCAGGATATTCTAAATATTCTCAATGAGGTTCAGGTCTGGATTCTACGGTGGCCAATTTATGTGTGAAAATGATGTTTCATGCCCCCTGAACCACTCTTTCACAATTTGAGCCCGATGAATTCTGGCATTATCATGTTGGAATATGGCTGTGTCATCAGGGAAGAAAGAATCCATTGATGGAATAACATGGTGGTCCAGTATATTTAGGTATCAGCTGATCTCCTTCTTTGGGCTCATAATGTAACTGAATGGAGACCTGACCAAGTGCAGCAGTTATTCCCAGATCATAGCTCCACCCCCACAGGTGGTGACCTTTTTTTTGGCCAGACAGTGTATCTAGTCACTCAATTACATTGCATCAAGTCAATACATTTATGTATATAGACAAGTTCAAGACAACCTGCTGAAGTTCAAAGCAAAGCATTAGAAAAAAATGTGATTTAAGTGACTTTGAACATGGCAGGGTTGTCGGTGCTAGAATGGCTGGTATTTCAGAAACGGCTGATCTACTGGTATTTTCTCCCATCTCTAGGGTTTACAGTGAATGGTCTGAAAAAGCAAAAACATCCAGTCAGCAGCAGTTCTCTGAGCCATAATGTCTAGTTTATTCCAGAGGTCAGAGAAGAATTGGCAGACTGGTTCAGGCTAATAGAAAGGCAACAGTAAATCACATAACAATTCATTACAACTAAGTTATACAGGCAACTAAAGCTACAAATTGCAAAGGCTCAAAAATTGGACAATAGAAGACATTCAGATGGTAGAGACAGAATGAAAATACAGTGGTACCTAGAGATACAAGCAGCCTAACACACAAATTTTTAAAGATACGAGCTGAAACTCAGTTCATATATTTATATGAGATCCGAGCGAAATTCCAAATACGAGTAATTTGGGAAGCTGTCACTAGTTTGTGAGTTGGCACGTGGGTCCAGAATCGGCAGCACAACACCAGCAAGTGGTGAGAAGGAGAAGAGAATGATGTTGATAGAAGTAAAGCAAGAAATTATAGAAAACCATGAGTGTGGTGTACGAGTGATTGAACTCGTATGACTGCAATACATCTACAATTTGTACCATCATTAAATAAAAGGATATCATCAAAGGTATTGGTGGTTTAATTTTTAAGTAAAGAAAGTGCAGTATTAGTTTACATTTTAAGTAAAGAAAGTGTAGTTTTAGTTTACGTGTCTATAGTGCCTGCATCCCTCCTTCACCTCCCTCCATTCACCTCCGTTAGCCAAACTCGTCTGTCTCCAAGGTAAAAATACAGTATTAAATGACACTTTTTTCTTTTATTTCATATATTTATTATGCATTGTTAAAGTATACATGTGTGTTTCTTAATTAAAAACATGTATAAACATGTTGGAGGATCTTCCAACCCTGACTTAGTCGCTCAGGACAGCGTGAATAATGATTCTGTCCACCAGTTTATAATTCTTATTTGCGATTACTTTTAATTTAAGTTTTTCTTGTTGTGTAGTAATTTTGTAATATCTTCATCTTTTAATTTTACTTCTTTTACTTACTTTTTCTTTTACTTTTTTCTTTTTTCTTTTACTTACTTTTACTAATTTTACTTGGATCGTATTTTTTCGCTATTAATCGGAATTACAACATTAATTGACTCTGTATTTAATTAGCCTATGTTTGTAGCAAAGTATCTTAAGGTGCTGTCACAGTGCCATTTGCGAACGAGTTGTGAATAAAAATGTGGATTTTCCGCAGTCCTCCATAATGGAATCTACTCCGGATGAGTCAAAACAAGATCGGATGAGTTGCATTTGAATTGGGAATGCGTTGCGAACAAAACGGGATGTCTCACGAATGAGTTGCGGACTGTATAAGCTGCCTACTGCTGCCACTGAACGTTCAGTCTTTCTGAGTGCTGTCGCAGTGCCAAAATGTGCCTGTGCAAATTACTTGCGGCAGAAAAAAATTGGATATTCGTGACACGTTCAGCGTTTTCGTAATTCATACGTTAAAACATCCTTTTTATGTCTGCACATGTTCGCATCATCTGCATCAACTGCAAATGTCCGCACTCAAATATTGAGCTGATCAAAATATGTAATACGCTGTGAATAAAACAGTACACTCACCCATTTGATTCTACGCTCGTTGTTGGCCATGTCTTCTGTATATAAATACATTATACAACAATGATATGCATAAATAGATAAATATATTTGGGGAGTGTGGTAAAGAGGTTAAGAAGAGAGTCCAGGCAGGATGGGGTGGATGGAGAAAAGTTTCAGGAGTGATTTGTGACAGAAGGTTGGCAGCAAAGGTCAAAGGAAAAGTTTACAAGACT
>JAVSBU010294927.1:0-11387 GCA_033118015.1 Loricariichthys derbyi | reverse complement strand
AAAACATCGCTTTATTCAGCAGATTTAGCGGCGTTATATGGCGATCAAAACACCGGCCAGTTTGCTCCACCCCTTTCAACCGCGAAAACAATCGGAACTACAGCGAGCTTCGGTCTATGTACTACCCGCCAACTAAACCGTCTATGTGTAAAAGGGGCCTTACTCGCAGTCCTCATTTAAGTCTTCCTGAGGTATTCGATGTGTTATTCATGTAGAGACAGAAAGCAGATTCATATGATATACTAGAGAGCATGCTTCCAGTCATGAACAGTCCCAACTTTTGTGTCTTCGCCAACTTTGTTCATGGTATGCAGTTTCCCATGGAGTGTTCTTTCGTAAATTGATTATGAAGGATCTGGGGAACCGAGCTGTTCCTGTCTGTCAGTTTCTTCTTTCTGCCAAATTCAGAATGAGTCATTCACTGTGAGTACACCCTATAACAAAAAGTGCACTGAGCAGCAGATCCTGTTTAACATGCAGCAAATAACAACTAGATAACATCAGGTTGATGTTAGTTAACTATTGTGAGGTTAAAGTCTCTTTTTCATTAAAGGTTGTATGATGAGAAAACCACACAGTATCTCCACACAGAAACCCAGTTTAAATATAAAAATGTACAATTTTGACCACAGAACATTAATTACTTACAATCCCAAATCAGAAAAAGTTGGGACAGTATGGAAAATGCAAATAAAAAACTGACAGTGGTTCTTACATTTACATTGACTTTTATTTCATTGCTGACAGTCTGAAACCAGAAATATTTAATGTTAATAAACTTTAATGAACATCCATTCCTTCATTTCAGGCCTGCAACACATTGCAAAACAAGTTGGGACTGGGAGAGGTGTTCAGCAATTAGTCCAAAACCAGACTTTATCATCTTGGGTTGGGTCAGTGCCCTTGGCATGTCTGTGATGCAGCATTAATGCAGAAAAGTAGATTGAGATTTTAGTGCAACATAAGCTGCTTTAAAGATGAGATCTTTTTCAGGGATATCCATGCATTTTTCAACAAGACCACAAAAGACAACCCAAATCAGACAAAGGTTTTTTTTTAAAAAGGTTTCCTCCTCTTCCTTAAGGTTTCTCCTTGCCTCTGTCACCTCTGGTCACATGTTCAATAATGGGAACATTTTGTTTATTGCTACAAATAAGTAAATATAGGATCTATATCTCTGTATATGTTGTCAGTCCTCATCTATGTTTCTTCCTCCCGCTGTGTTTTATTTTATTTATTCTGTCAGCTCCGCTAGTCTCAGTTGTGCTGGTGGTTTATTTGCGTCAGCAGGTCCCACTTCCACTTGTGTGACACTGACAATAACAATCTGCAACGTCTCCAGATATTAAGTCAAAAGCGCCAACCATTATCACAAGCAGCTGCGCCACACTTACTTACAGCCCCCTTCTAAAAAGAAATATGTACTGAAGTTATAAACACAGTACATTGAGGAGTTTTGATAAACAGCCTATTGTGACTCAAAATCAATAGCGACTTATAAGCAAGAGGTTATTGGCAAGTTTATAGGACATGAACACCTTTATCTGTCGTGTGCCGAAGTCAAAACAGCCTGTGTATTAAAAAAATTAGCTCAGACCTTAAAGCTGCTGTAATATCACATGTGTCACGAGTCGGGGGATTTGAACATAAAAGGACCCACAAGCAGGACAGCGTATAATAACAATAATGTTTATTAAACAAAACCAGAAACAAAACAGAACCAGGAACAGAACCAAACCCGAACTAACCGAACCGGCTTACACCCGGAGATCAGCGGAAGCTAGGGTGTACAGGATCCACGAGTGCACGTCCCAAACATGGCAAGACCAGCCAGGAGACCTCGAGCATCCAGGCGGGTAGGCACCTCGACCCTAGACACTCACATTGCTGGAGACCTTTATACGGGTGCTGAGCGCTACCCAACCAGCCTGTGAGTCGCGGGGAGTGCCTCTGTCCAACAGGGTGAAATCCTCCTTTCCCTACACTGTCTAAGGGTGCCTCGAATACCTCTGGGCTCCAACCCATACCCCTCTTGCCCTTTTCGAAGGACAGGAGGTACCTTCATCCATGCCAAAACACACAAAGGGATGGGAACGTGCCTCGGACCAGGTCAAACAGGATCTAGAAAGGAAACACAACACAGGTTAGTCTAGGTACACTACTAGCTTCGCCATAGCACGCCACTGTGGACAGATCTGGAGCTCGAGTGGCATGCTATCCCTCGTGACAGGGCGAGAAGCCTCAATGTCAGTTCGAAGCACCAGACCTGCCACAGACTATTTAAAGACCTGAACACAGGTGTATTCAATCAAGCCGTGCTATGGCGTTGCGGCGCCAGATGGCGCTAAGTGCTTTCTACATGCGGCGCGGCCACCGATCACGAGGAAGACGGTCTCGAAGCCCTAAGGAAACAGCCTCCTCATTACAACTTGCTTGTTTTGTCTTCACATTACAGAACTTGATCACATGCAGATGAAGTTTCATTCGTATCTGTATGAATTTATTAATGCAGGATTATTTTATGCACTGACACTTGCAGCCCAAATGTGTATCAATAGTATAATAGCTGAATTGTTTTTTTTTTTTTTTTATATCACGTATTGTCAAACATCTACTATCAAATTTGTGGTATTTTGTTGATGAGATTTTTAAAATGGGAAGAAACTACGCATTCTGTGTGGGGAACAATTTAATATTGTGATTTTAAAACACTAAAATTAAATGGTGTACACCATTTAAAATCCACATTACATTCTGTGAAACTGAAAAATGGGCCATTATCAGACATTAACATATATATAGTCCAGAGACCAGGATCCAAGTGTAAATGAGGATTTATTAAAAACACAAGGCATCTACTGAGTCCAGGTCTAAAGTAGGGATCAAAATCTGAAATATCGATCAGTGACATACAATCAAAGCCAGAATGGATGATCCAAAGATGAGAGCCAAACAAACAGAACAGGAGTTAAACAAGAAGCTCAGTGCCACATAACTTGGTAAATGCTCACAAATTCTCCTTCTTTTAGTTTCTTTGAAGAATGTCAGTTATATGACTGTTTCCCATCTTTTTACACAGTCCTTTGCATTTTTATTGAACACTGCCAGATCCTTTGAGCTGCATTGATTGGGTAGTGGGGAGCAGACAATGCAGTGCTGCATTGTATGGTTTTGTCCATATTTGCAGGTGGTGGTTTGACTCGTTTCATAGCCCCATCTGGCCAAGGAAGCTTTTGATCATTCTGTTCCTGTTCTTGGGTAGTTGAGCATCTTCCACTGGACCCATGGTGCTTCTGAGCCCAGAGAGAACGCTTCAGAAGGGGGATTACCGATGATAATGGTTATCCTTTAGCCTTTTTTGTCCATAGCTGGATTTCTTCCTGTGATGTTAATAGGGGCCAGACATGGCTGAGAAAGCTTCTCCTGGACTTCAACTCTTGGACCAGGGGTACACATCCATAAAGGGCATTCATCACTGGTGGCCTTGGTCATCTCTATTCAGTTGGTGACTTCCTGTCTCACATGCGTAGATGCAATGCCAGTGAGGATGTGCAGATTGTTTGTGTTGGTGGGCTTCAAACAGCCAGTGATTAAGTGGCAGGTGTAATTCAATGCTGGGTCTAGTTTCTTGGCATGGGATGATCTCTCCCATACATACTCTGCAGAGGAGTAGCACAGAGCCAGAGCAGTAGATCTTAGTATGTGTGCTGTAGCTCCCCATTTGGTCAGCCTCTGAATGATGTTATTTTGGGAGTTAATTTTGATTGGTGGTTTTGACCTGTTCCTTATGGGAGAGAGTGTGATTCAGTGTTACACCCAGGTAGACAGGGTTGGTGCAGTGCTCAAGAGTTGTTTCAGACTGTTTGATGTTAAGGGGTCAGTTTGCTTCCCGATTCCTGAGGTGGAAAAAAAATGGGTCAGCGTTTGAATGTAAGTGGTTGCACTCATAGTAGAGGTGTAGTTCATCCAGTGGTGAGGTGAGATTTAGTTCTACAGCTTCAAACCTACTCTCTTGAGTTGTTACTCAGAGGTCATGAGTGTAGATAAACTGATAATTGGCTATGGTGGTACATTGTTACTGTGTTGGGATGATGGGTCATTGCTGATTTTTTTTTTTTTTTTTTTTTTTTTTTTTGGATGAGGCTCCATGCCTTTTTGCTGTTTTTGCCATATCAGATGTCTCCAGCAGAGTTTCCCATATCTGCTGGTGGCTTTCTGATAGTGAGGTTATGAGTCTCTCACCTGCTTTGATGAAGGGGTCAGTGCTTACAGCATTTAGGCCATGAATTTAATGAGTGTGTCAGCTACTTGGGATGTTCTTTTGGGCTGCCTGGTGCACTAGCTTGGTGAAGATTTCAAAGTTTTTAGGGTTTGCAGGATGGTGGGGTGTCTTCTGTTCAAGGTATTCTTGGAAACTAGACCAGTTCGCTTTCCCAAAGTTGAATCTTCTCTGGAAAGGAACTGTGGCTGTGGTAGATGCAGCATTGACTGTAAGGCCAATGGGCTGGTGTTGGGTTTTTGGCAGTGGTTCCAATACCAGCTTCTTACTCAATCCAGAGATTCTATGTCTGACAAATACAATATCAGGGTTATAGTCTGCTTTCCATTATCCACTGTTGAAGGACTTTGGTTGTTTGGCATCTTGGATCAGGTTGAGCTTGTTGGTTTTGGCCCATGCTTCCACTGCATTTCCAACTGGGTTATTATTGGCATATTCCCATTGTGAGCTGAGGTTTAAACCTCTAATCACTATCCTTGATTTCCCAGATGATGGTATTTCTGGCATCAGAAAAGGTGTGGGAAGTAGTTTCTAAATGGAGGTGATGGTAGTTCCACTAAACTCAGTGGTTAGGACTGCAATGTTGTTTCCATTGCTATTTGATGTTGATTCAGTTGTTACATTTTTGGTAGCAATTCACTTCCACATATCTCAAGTGTTTTTTATGAGGATGACCATGCCTTTTATTTTAGGGCAGGGGTGTTTGGTGGGTTTGACCATGCCTTTTATGACCATGGCTTTTTTATGAGGATGATCATGCCTTCTGCTTGAGGGTATGGGTGTTTGATGGGTTTCTTGAAGGCAAAGAACATCACACTGATGTACTTGACAGAGCTTGTCAATAAGCTCTTCTGTAGTTGGATACAGTCCTTCAACATACAGAGATATGATGGCCAAATCTGGCCTTGGTGGTGGGCATTGGCCTCTCTTCCTGTTCCGGACTGATGGGCTACTGCCATTTGTTTGGCTTCTGGACATTATCTGTCTTTCAGCTTAGGCTTCAAAGTGTTTGGTAGAATTCGCAAGTCATATTCATAATATTACTTGACAGGGATCACGATGTGAATGCTTCTAGTTTGATCCCTTCAGAATGCTCAAAATTCAACTCTAAGGAATACAAGGCCTTGCAATGAACCTATGCATAAGACTGAGATTAAATACCTGCATCCAAGGTAATCAAATGAGCTACACTTGTGACAAAGAGAACACACTAGTATTCAGGTGACAGCAACCTCCGTTGTTACAGAGGTGTTTAAGGCTGGGATGTGACATCACCTCCTCCTTCATGAGCACCTCCAAGTGCATGACAAACAGGGTCTACCTCTGGGTCTAGGTGCTGGATGATTGGACTGATCCCAATGGAACTCTTGAATTATTTTTGGGTCCAATATATCACCAGTGCTTACCCAGAAATGTTCCTCAGGAGGAAGTGGACCATCCGAACACGAGACTGCTTAAATCAAGACAAGATCAGTGGTTTAAGTAAATAAACATGGAAGGGAGGATTAATTCTGTAGGCTTCTGGCAACTGGAGCTTATAGGATACCAAAGCAATTCACCTGATGATGATGATAGGGAGCAATGGATTTTAGATTTAGTTTTTTGCTAGGTAGATTTAATCTTGGGTGTCTGGTGGATAACCAAACCATTTGGCCTAGATGATATGTGGGGCCTTCTCTCCATCTCCTATCAGCTTAAGTCTTCTGTCTTCTTAGTGCCTGATGTGGGAAGCTTCCCACATTTGTTCACTATGTTGCAGTCAGTCATTCACTGCCAGTTCCTCTGTAGGTTCCCCAGACCATGGAAAAATGGTGGTTGGAAACCTAGTACATACTGAAATTGAGTTAAACGAGTAGAAGAGTTAGTCAAATAATTTTGAGCATATTATGCCCACATCAGGTACCAGCTCCAGTCATCTTGGTTGGTATTACAATAGGATCTGAGAAATCTAAAGATTTCTTGATTTAATCTCTCCACTTGATGGTTAGATTGAGGAGGAGGTACCCGAGAAGTGAATTGAGGTCCTCTATCAGACACTATGTCCTCTGGTCATATAATATCTGAATACATGATTGACAAGGTCTCCAGTCTCCAGAGCTGTGGATAGTTTTAACAATGGTACCAGTCTACAAGCCTTTGAAAAGTGATCCATGATGGTCAAGATCACTGTATTGCCCTTAGAGGGAGGTATGTCAGTGATGAAGTCTATCCTTATATGAGACCATGGTTGATTTGGGACAGGAAGAGGTTCAAGAAGACCTACAGGCAGCTGTTGTGAAATTTTATATGGGGCACTAACAGCACAGGACTTAACACACTCAGCAATATCTGAAGGGAGTGTCAGCCACAAAAACTTGTTCTGCATGAGTTGAACAGTGCGGTTGATGCCTCGGTGACTAGAACTGAAAGAAATATGTATGTTTCTCATTACTCTTTCTCTTAGATTAGAAGGAACAAAAACAAGGTTATCACAGCATTCCATGTGTGGTGATTAAAATTCTTGCCCTGTCTGAATGTCCTCCATATTCTCCCACATGATGGGAGCCACAATACATCTGGCTGGAAGAATGTTTTGACAAACCTCTCTTTCCTTGTCTCTTTCCTTGTCTCCTTCATACTTTCTGGACAAAGTGTCTGCTTTCACGTTCTTAGAACCACAGAAAATGTGATTGTGTGAAAAACATTGCCCTTCTGGCTTTATGTGTATTCATACTTTTGGCTTCTTTGATATAGTCAAGGTTTTTGTGGTCAGAGAGGACTAGAAAAGGGTATCTAGTTCCCTCTAACAAATGATGGCATTCCTCAAAATTCCTTAAGAGCCAAGAGTTCTTGGTTCCTAATGTTATAATTACATTCTGCTGGGCTAAGCCTTCTAGAGAAGAATGCATTAAGGAACATTTTGGAGGGTTGTCTGTGAAGATTCTCAGTTGTCCAGGTCATGGTAACAATGGGTGGTAGAAGACAGCAACTGGATTTGCTTTTAGTGTAGATTCTTGAAGACGTTTCACCTCTTATCTAAAAGGCTTCTTCAGTTCAAACTGACTAGTAGGGAGTGTCAGTTATTTATCTTTGCATAGATGAAAAGGTCGTCTGGGGTGTGGTTCATTCATCCTGTTGGTGTATGTCACTGGAGGCTGGGTGTGAATGGCCTCGGGAGTCATTGGGGTGATCAGTGGATGACCCATTAGGGTTCACCCTAAAAGACACTCATTTCTGGATTGCAATGTACGCATTTTAGCCAGAGAGGATCAGTGGTATGAGCGAGAAGTTAAATAAGCCATTTTTGTCAACCTGGAATGGCCATCACTGGGCAGAGGTGGGGGGCTAAGACATCACCTATCAGCCACCTACAATGCAGTCCTTGGCACACTTCCCAGACAACTGAATGCACACCAAAACTCAGCTGGTTTCAGTGATGCACAGTAGGACAGAGAGAATCAGCATTCCACTGTTCACCATAACAGGCCATCCACTGATCACCCCAATGACTCCCAAGGCCATTCACACCCAGCCTCCAGTGACTTACACCAACAGGATGACTCAACCACACCCCAGATGACCTTTTCATCTGTGAGAAGATAAATAGCTGATACTCCATACTAGTCAGTTTGAACTGAAGAAGCCTTTCAGATAAGAGGTGAAACATCTTCAAGAATCTACACTACAAACAAGTCCAGTTGCTCTCTTCTACCACCCACTGTAATTTTTGGAGTGTCACCTGATTGCTGAGACAGGATAGCTCAATTCTAGTCACTGATGCATCTAACCCCATGATAAAATGTCTATCAGGATCAGGAAGTTTAAAAATTGGGGCAGATGTAAATTTCTCTTTAAGCTCCTGGAAGGCCTGTTCTGCTTCTGGATTCCATTCTATCACCTTTTTCTTCCCCTCTTATGCATGTAAGAAGGTGGCTATAACTTCTAAGTTGCTGAAACTTCTAAGAAATGTTCAACAGGAGTTATTGAATCACAGGAAGCTCTGCAGTTGTTTGACAGTTTGAGGTTGGGGCCATTCAATAACTGCAGTAATCTTGTAGTTATCTGTCTGGACTCATTGTTGGCCAATTATATACCCTAGAAATATAATAGTGTGGCATTGAAATTCACACTTCTTGACATACAAATGGTTCTCCAATAGTCTACCGAGCAGCACACGTTCCTCTAAAGGCCCTGTCACAGTGCCAAAATTTGCCTGTGCAAATGACTTGAGGAGAAAAAAAATGTGATATTTGCTATACGTTTGTCGTTTTCGTAATTCACATGTAATACATTCTTTTTACATCCGCACATGTTCGCAATTGTTAGGAACCAGCTGGCCACGCCCCTTACTTTCACTCGCTGCTCCAGCCCCTCCTTCTAATATGGCTTCTCTCTCCTCACAGGGTGTGGCTGTGATTACTTCCTGGTTCCTGTGCTATTTATACCGTTCATTTTCAAGCTGGCTTCGCGAAGTATTGTTTGGTCAGCCCGCATACCCAGCGTTTTCTGCATCTATTTAGCTTAGCATCTTGTCGCATCCATTCTTGTTGTCTTCTCCGTCCCTGGGTGAGTGTTTGCTATTGTGTGCATTGTACTTCTGTGTGTTTGTGAGAGTGCATGAGCGTTGTGTCCACTTTTTGTCCTGTGCTTCGGTGTTTGTCTTGTTTCGTTAGCTTAGCCACCTCTCCTTTTCCCCCTGTCTCTACGTTAGGAACTTCCTTTGTTTTGCAGTGCGTCAAGTTGGCCGGTTACAGTGTATTGAGCGGCAGCGGTAGTACCCCGACGAGCGCGCTTGTTTATGTTTACTCTGTATCATAGTGTATATAGCTTACTAACCTCCTCTAAACCTTTACCTGTGCTCTCTTTAGCTACTAACCATTTGTGTCCTGGTCCTCTCTCTTTCCCTCTCGCTACCGCTGCCTCTCTCTCTACTTCTGTGCTCTCTCTCTCACGCTCACCTGGGCCCGCTTAGCCAGCTCACCTCTCCTCCTTTCTCACCCTGTTCTCAACTTGGTTTCCTCACTTCCCTCTCTGTCCATTCTTATCCAGCCCTTCCTCCTCAGCTGGACTCTTTGCTCACCTCCAGTTTTCCCTGGACTATCTGAAACCCTGGTTTGTTCCTTTGTTGATTTAGGCTGGTCAGTTGGTTGTGCTGTTGTGCCTCTCCTCAACAGGTCCACAGGCGTCTCTACCCTCAGCGCCCACAGTCGGCCTCCTCCTGCTGGGCTGAGTCCTATTACTATAGTATCATACCTCAGTGCTCTCACCTATCCGCTCCTGTTGCCTTTGCCTTCCTCAATAAATTATCTCATTGTTCTGCATCGGCGTCTCCTCCGACTCTATTTGTACCAATTCATAACAGCAATCATCCGCAATAGCGAAAAATTTCTGCACTCAAATTTTGAGCTGCTCAAAATTTTACTATGGAAAAAAAAATCCATTCTGAGGACGCAATATGTCCACCATTCTTTCACAACACATCCGTGATTATGTTCTTAATACATTCGCACCTTTCTGTTTGACATTCGCATATTCCCGCAATGGTTTGACGAAAAAGATTATGTAGCGCATGTATTAAGAATATATTGCGGTCAAAAAACGTTCATGATGCGATTGAAATATACAACGTCCATGGGAATGAGTTCCAAAGATGATGTGAACGTATCATGTATATAACATATATATAACATACATATTACTGTCACTAAAAATACTATAAAATGGCAGGCGAAATTCAATTTCCTTCCTTTAAGTGTCAGCATTCAGAAGTTCACATCACAGAATGGACAAACCAAGACTTCAACAACATAATTTTCACAGTCATTTTCAGACTGCGTTAACTAATTAGAAAAAGAAGGAACGCATTACTTGGCTTGTGGCTTTGCAGTGCAGTTTAAAGCCCCTCTGAAATAGTGGCTTCCTGCCGGTGAGAGTTTACAGGAGAAAACAACAGATATAAAAGATGCCCCAAAGTACCTAGACAACTTGGAGAAGATCTGTATGGAGGAGTGGGCCAAGATAACTCCAGAGACCTTTGCCAGCCTTATCAGGTCTTGTGGAAAGGTTAATAGCTGTAAATGCAAATAAGGGTTATTCCACAAAATATTAAACCTAAGGGTTATATTTTTGTTTGTAATATTTAGTCATCTGTTAATAAATGTTACTCTTGTTCAAAAGTTGAAGGCTGTAACTTATTTGTAACTTCTCGCATTCGCAAAATCTACAGGGAGTTGAATACTACTTGGAGGCACTGTATATCAATCGGCAAATTACAAACAAAGAACGGGTGATCCGAAGATAAGATGCAACCAGAACAGGAGTCAAACAAATCAGAAGATCAATGCCAAATTAATTGGTAAACACTCAGGAATACAAGACCACACAATGAGCTTAAGCAAAGGCTGACCTTAAATACCTGAGTTCAAATTAATCGAATGATCTACACCTGTGACCGCTGTTGTGTAGGTGTGTTGTAAGGCTGGGATGTGACAAAGTGTAAATGTGTCAGAGACACCACTGAAAACATGAGTGACTAATGAGGGATTGAAACAATTGATACTTTTGTTTTGCTGGAAGCCAAACTGCATTGATAGACATTATTAGGAAACCACATGGAATATCAGAAACAGAGACACAACAAGTGAATGCATTCCAGTTTATATAGTTATAGGTTAGAGATTATATACAGGACTTATAATAGGACATACATTTATACACACCATTTACTGCTTACTACAAATACGTAAGGGGCAGTCATCCACACAAACATGAGTAGGTTTGTGTGACCAGCAGGGCAGAAAAAGCAAGACACTGCACTAGAGATAAAAACAACAGTAATACACTGGGAGTTCATAAATAATCAATTAAGATAGGAATCTGTAATAATTATTACGTAAAATATGGTCATTAGAGTTCAGTGCAATACTGTATACTCTAACATCATACATTGGACAGTACTATACAGTGTGATGTTTTTATTTACTTTTACTATTTATTATAATCTTTAGTATGTTAAATGGTGCTTAACAGGATGAGAACATCAAATGTGCCGAAGAAGACAATTTTAAGATAGACAGACAGACAGACAGACAGACAGACAGACAGACAGACAGACAGACAGACAGACAGA
>JAVSBU010294818.1:0-11387 GCA_033118015.1 Loricariichthys derbyi | reverse complement strand
TGGCGCAAACTGGCAGCCTCGCTTCTGTCAGACTGCCCCAGGGCAGCTGTGGCTACATAGTAGCTTACCACTGCCAGCTATGGTATGAATGGATAATGCGAGTGTAACGTGCTTTGAGTTCTGGAAAAAAGCGCTATATAAATCCAACGCATTATTATTATATTATTATCACAGGTGAGTCTTCCTGTATCTGGCGCCCACATGCGCGATCGTGCTGCGGGCTGCTTATGAGCAATCAGGATTCAGATCAGACTCAGCTGTGTGTGGTGTTTTAAAAGCGCGAGTCAGGCGATCAAGTGATGCCGGGTCCTTAGCTCAGCCACCCATACGGTAAGCTTGGTTTTCCATCTCCTTTGGCCCGGCGATCAGTTTGATCTGCCATGGCTCGCGCTGCCATATGAGGTTTGGTAACTGCCAATAAATTATAATAAAAATACTATGACATTAATAAAATGTGATAATAAAATCACAAAAATTATGTTCATATTACTACTTATGAAGAACAATGGTATTGTCATGGCACTGTTATCACTAATATTACACGTTAAGCTTAGTTTTATAATGTTTTCTCTTAGGCTTACTGACCTTTTGCTATGGGTGGGAAACAAAAAGATGTTTGAGATGTTTCACAGATGGAAAACAAACATCTGCTTTCCAGTCATGCAGCCCCACTATGTATTAATTTTAGATAGCACTCCCTACTCTGATATTTACTTCCTCAAGAGTTTCTGGATAGTTATTTGAATGATTCATAAACTACATCCTAGTCTGCCCATCAGATTCAACAGAGAGAAATTAAATTATATTAGAATCTGTTTTAATAATGCCATTTAGACTCCATGCAGTTAACACTGATTAATGCTTGTATTATTTTCCCTTTCTCCTATTCAAATATGTCACATCGTTATGTCAATTGGGGCCTATCTGAGGCCCAGCAGTGTGCAGTGGAATAATGATTTCCAAATCCTTATTTTTCCAGTGCTTATTTTTTTTGTTTCATGGGGCAGGACTGTGGCTCAACCATCTGCTATTTTCAATTACTTCTTAAATGAACCCTGAGATTTGGGGATTCCATAACAATAAACATTTAACGTCTAACTTCCGTGTATCATTTAGTACATTAGATATATCAGAAACATCACACAAGGCTCCTCAGACTTCTCTAATTAGTCTTTTGTGTATTCTGATGCACTAATAGTTTAAATTTCAGCAACATTTTGACTTTCTAACAACCTTTTGTAGTGCTTCAGAAAACTATAATTCGTGCCACCAGCAGAGAACAAAAACACTTGCCAACAGTAAATGACTGAAAGTGCACAAAAAGTCTTTTCAGATAATTAAGGCACAAACGAGTTTGTATATCTGCTAGGGTTTTTGTGATTTTACATCAATTTGCTTATACAGTCCTGTACAAAATCTTAGGTCACCATTAGATTTGCTGTTTTAGCAATGGTACAATGACATCAATAACATGTTGATGATTGGACCCAAAATTTGCATTTGTCATTCCATAGTACTCTTTTTCCACTGACCTTTTAATTCAGCCTTTTAGGAGCTTTAACAGATTGGTTGGTCACAAAAAAAGTCACACACTAATATTTTATTGGACCACCTTTAGCTTTGATTATCCCACGCATTCACTTAGGCATAATTTCCAAAAGCTTTTGTAAAATCACAACATTTCTTTCTGTCCAGAGTTGCATTAATTTTCCCCCCAAGATCTTGTACTGATGATGGGAGATTTAGGCCACTGTGCAAAGTCACCTCTAGCACCTCCCAAAGATTCTCAGGTCTGGTTTGGACTCTGTGGTGGGCAATTCATGTGTGAAAATGATGCCTCATGCTCCCCGAACCACTCTTTCACAGTTTGAGCCTGATAAATCGTAGCATTGTCATCTTGGAATATGCCTGTGACATACGGGTAGAAAGTTATGCTTTGGGGGCGAGATGGAAAGGAGGACGCAACTGCAGACAGCTTCATGAACAAATGGTGGATTTTATTAACTCATAACAAACAACAGAAGAAAACACAAAATCAAAAGACTATTGGAAATAATAAAAGAAAAATAAAAGACCCTACCAGCTAAATCCCCAGAACGAGTGAGGACTAGGGTGCATAGAGAAGCCGAGGTCACATCCGAAGTGGATATGTTTACAGCTGGCAAACCCCAACAGCTTACCACACAGGGACAGGGGAGAGGTATGGCAAGGGGGTGCAGCCTGCAGTCACCTTACCCCCTGAGGTCTACAGCTGTATGGTGCCTTTATGTCTGGACACTGCCAGACAGCCATGCATGGGGGCTTCCCTCATGCTGCTGTGTGGCAGCCTTGTCAGGTTGCGGTGCCAGAAGACTGCATGAGGTCACTGGGGTAGGGTGGGAGTGGGGGTGACGCAGAGGGGTGTGCACTTTTTCTGCTCTGCCCATCTAAACCATTACCATTACCTAGAGCCTCCTGGCTCTACACCACCCCACTTCTTCAAAGGGAGGGTACCACCTGTCCTTAACTCCCTCCAATCTACTGATGCGCCCGCCCTACTATGCCATTCACATTCAGCATAGCAAGTACAATACAGATGAAGTGAACCAACACAGGATGTTCCTCACATCAAAAGTGAAAGTAAATCCATGCACTGTTAAGCCCTGCTGCTGCAGGCCTCAACACTCAGCTGCAGAAGAGGTGGAATACAGAGCGGCATGCGGTCCTACACTTTTCCAACAGGAGTAATATAGCATGGTTTCCCTCCAACTTCTGTCTTAAGTACAGCCAATAATAAGATAAGATAAGATAAGATAAGATAAGATAAGATAAGATAAGATAAGATAAGATAAGATAAGGTGCCTTTATTGGCATTGCACAATTATTTAGTAATCCGATGGTGCTTACATATAAGGATAAAAAACAGGGATGAATCTTAAATATAGAATAAAGATTTAGAAAAGCATAGAAAGACATTATTTACAGCAGTGAGGTAGCAGTGGTGAATATATTTCACAGAATACATTGCACAGAATTGGATTTAGAAAAAGTAGTGCAGTCCTAATAAATATAATCTAAATATGGTCAATGTATAATGTAAAAATGTAAGGAGTCCATGTTAGTGCCATTGTCCAGTTAATTGTGCAGTGATTATAAGAGTCTATTCTTATTGTGTGGCTTCTGAGTGTTCAGCTCCCGTATGGCCCTGGGATAAAACCTGTTTATTTGGGTTGTGATGGACCGTTTTCCAGAGGGCAGCAGGTCAAACAGGTGGTGTCCAGGGTGAAAAGGATCTCTCAGTATATTGGTTGCTCTGCTGATGCAGCGAGAGCTGAAAAGGTCCTCCAGGCTGGGCAGTGGGCATACGATGATCTTTTCTGGGCAGTGTTGATGACCCTCTAAAGAGATCTCTTGGCTGCCGCTGAGCAGCTGCTGTACCATGTCGATATGAAGTATCTCAGCACACTCTCATTGGCAGAGCGTTAGTAGGACACTAGCAGTTTCTCCTGAAGGTTGTTTTTCCTGTGAATTCTCAGGAAGTAGAGTCTCTGTTGTGCTTTTTTCACTACTGTCATGGTATTGGTGGTCCAGGAGATGTGTTCAGAGATGAAAGTGCCCAGAAATTTGGAGGAAGGGACAATTTCCATGCAGTCTCCATTTATGATCAGAGGTGTGGGGTCTGCACAGTATTTTCTAAAGTCAATTATTAGCTCTTTTGTTTTGATGAGTTCAGGGTGATATTGTTCTGTAGACACCACTCAGACAGTCCTTGGACTTCACCCCTGTATGCGGTTTTATCTCCTCCCGAGATGAGTCTACAGTTGTGTTATCCGTGAACTGGATGATTGTGTTGCTGGGGTCGGTGCGGACACAGTCATTGGTGTACAGAGCATAGAGAAGTGGGCTTAGCATGCATCCCTGAGGAGCACCAGTGTTATGTGTGACGCTGGCAGAATTCAGGTGGCCTAATCTAAGAGACTGGGTGAAGTTTGTCAGAAAATCCTTAACTCAGAGGCAGGCGGGTCGAGAAAGTCCAAGATTTGTAAGTTTGTTCACCAGTCTACTTGGTATGACTGTGTTGAATACAGAACTAAAATCTATAAAGAGCATTCTCACATAGCTACCCTGGTGTTCCAAGTGAGTGAGTGCTGTGTGAAGAGCAGTGTTCATGGCATCTTCGGTGGATCGATTTGCTTTGTAGGCAAGCTGGTGTGTATCAAAGGCAGGTGGGAGACTGGCTCTGATGTGATGTAGAACAGTTTCTCGAAGCACTTCATTATGATTGGAGTGAGTGCGACTGGGCGATAGTCGTTATGATCGCTGATGTTTGTTCTTTTTGGCAGTAGTACGATGGTGGCCAACTTCAGACCACTTGGTAAGATGGATTGGGCTAGGGACAGGTTGAAGACTTTGGTGAAGACCACAGAGTGCTGGTCTGCACATACCTTGAGCAACTTTCCTGTCACACCGTCTGGACCAGCAGCTTTCCTGGGGTTCACTGCTCTCAGCACACATCTCACCTCATGTTCTTGCATTGTGAGGATGTCGTTGTTGGATACTGGTGGTGGTCTTGCATCTGTCTCAGTTGCTTATTCCTCATAGTAAGCGAAGAAATAGTTAAGCTCCTCTGCTAATGAGGCGTCACCTTGAAGCATCGAACAGTTCCTGGTCTTGCTATTGGTTATGTACTGGATGCCCTGCCATACCTGTGGTGAGTCATTGTTGACAAAGTAGTCTTCAATCTTCCTCCTGTAGGCAGTCTTGGCCTCCTTGTTGCCTCTCTTCAGGTTGCATCTGGCCGTGCTGTACAAGTTTCTGTCTCCAGACCTGAAGGCTGTGTTGCGTTCCTCCAGAATAATTTTGACCTCCTTTTTCATCCAAGGCTTTTGGTTCGGGTACACAAAGATGTTTTTGTCCACTGTAACGTTATCTACACAGTTCTTTATGTAATAGAGTACTGTTGATGTGTACTCATCCAGGTCCTGGTTCTTAAAGACTTCCCAGTTGGTCCTTTCAAAGCAGTTGTGCAGATTTGAGGAAGCTCCTTCAGGCCAAACCTTGACAGTCTTTGTGAGTGGTTCAGCTTTCCTTCCAATGGCAGTGCATGCAGGGGTTAAAAATATGGAGCAGTGGTTTGACCCTGTGGTAGAAGTGTTGTTTTGAAACTGTTCTTAATGTTGGAATAAACCTTGTCCAATGTATTTCTCCCCCTGGTACCACATTTAATGTGTTGTTTGAATATTGGGAGAACTGTTTTTAAATCAGCGTGGTTAAAGTCACCAGTTATTATGTGTGCTGCTCTGGGGTAGCTATTCTGCTGCAAATTAATAGCACTGAGTAGGTGACCTAGCGCTATGTTAGCATTAGCATCGGGTGGAATATAAACATATAAACAGCAGTTACCACAACAACAGTCAAAGGTAGAAAGTTCTACATTTAACAGTTATGTACTCCAAATCAGAAGAGCAAAGTCTATCGATAATTTTGATATTATTACACCAGTTGTTATGAAAGTAAATGCATAACACCTCTCCTTTTGTTTGACCGGAGTGAAATGTGGTGTGGCCTGTTAGCTCAATGGCTACATCAAGAATGAGTGAGTGTAGCCATGTCTCCGTAATAATCAAAATGCAGCAGTCCTGAATTAATTTGTTTGTGGAGATCAGCAGATTCAGTTTGTCCAATTTATTGGTGATGGATCTGACATTGGTAAGGAAAACGCTGGGTAGCAGTGAGGCTGATTCTTCAGTCTAACCAATCCCGCTTTTGCTTCCTGTGTATCCTCTGGATCCGCCACCTGCCGGAGCCGACAACAAACCATGGATCGCCAAGCATGGCGAGGATATGGCAGAAGTCACAACAAAGAAAAAAAAATCCATTGATGGAATAACCTGGTCATTCCGTATATTCAGGTATCAGCTGACCTCATTCTTTGGGCACATAATGTTGCTGAACCTAAACCTGACCCAGAAACCCCAGATCATACTAAATACTTGCCTCTTTAGCCTATAGAATCTGTTTTTTTCCCCAACATTTTATTTTCTAGTTGAATTTGAATAAATTGACTGAGAAATAATTATATTTGCTTATTATACAATTCATAAAACTATGATATATCTAATCTAATGGTGTCCTTAGACTTTTGCAGAGTACTGCACATACCACCAGAGCTGTCACTTTTCAGGTGGGCAAAACAAAGTGTAATGTGGTTTAAGCTCAGCCTCTTCTCTTAAATACAGCCCTGTAATTGATTTTCTGAAAGTGGAATCCTCTTTCATAGAGAAAATTGAATTATATGTTTTATATGCAATATTTAAATGTCGGTCTTCTCCAACTGCCCTCTAATGCAGTAGTCGTAATTCAAGTAAGCATTAACCTTTCTTTGACTTTGACTGCAAACAGAGCTGGGAATTTCCTTCCTGCAGCACTCACCTTCACTTCACCTTACCCATAAGCTTGTATTACCTGTAATTGGTCTAGTATTCAGTGGACCATTGTAAAATTGTGTTCTTATCAGCATCAAACTGAACCAAGGTTCTCTTGAAGGAGAACAGATACTTTTAACTCATGTCAGGAGTGGTGACTTGAATTGTTGAGGTTCTGGAATAGTTACACAAATCTCACTATTAACCTTGCATTATATCAATTTTGGAAGAGGTATTATGACTTATATTGGGATAATGTTGTGGCTTGGAAAAATTTGCCCAATAAGTGGAAGCAATTTCTCATCTTCCTGTCCCTATTACAACTACACCCACTGTTAAGGCTCTGGACTACTAATGTGAAGGTTGTGAGTTCAGACCTGCAGACCTGTCTGTATTCTATAGTAGCAATTTGAAAAGAGGCAGCTGGTTCAGTTTCCTTGGTGGTGCTTGCCCTCCCTTTTCTGGTTTGGTAACTGCTGTGTAAAGAGCGTGGATAAGGATTGGTGATGACCAAATTGGGAAAGACATAGCGTAATCCACAGTCAAAAATAATCTTAATAATTATTAGACCATGGACTAATAACATATGGGGAAAGAAGGCAATATTAGGATCATTGATAGGAATACGGAATGAATGGTTAATCCTATTTAGACCAGTCTGGAAAATATCAGTCTCTGCCCCTTCAATAGTAAAAACCCAAGATGAATGGCAAAGCAATTAACATGAGCTTGCTGACAAACCTCCAATTTTGAAATAAGAAGGTCTGTTAAGACCTTTTACAAAAATCAATGCATATGTCAACGAGTAGACAAGTAGGGACAGAAAAAAAAAATAAAAATGGGTTCCACTTTAGTCCGTAAAGGGGAACATCTGTCCTAACAAACATTATATATTTCTAGTGTGAGAATATTTCTGCTTTCTGGTTCACCAACCCATATAAAACTTGCAAGAAATCTAACAAGTCAGAAAGATTTTATGGAATTTCATCAACTTTTACATAATATCTTTAAGAATTCTAAGAAGCAAAGGTGGTTTGATTTGATATCATTCAATTAAAACTGAAATAGAAGCAACAAACAAATGAATTCAATCACTTTCCCTAACCTGAACAAACTAAATTACTTGTGAACTTCAAGGCACTGTTAATTCTGTGCGTTCCCAGTTTATTGCAACCTTCTATAGATCTTTCTTCAAGAGACTATATTGAGTTTACAAAGGGGGCTTAACTTGGTCAAAGTTATAGTTATAGTGGAGGAAATAAATATTTGATCTATGGCTGATTTTGTAAGTTTGCCCACTGACAAAAATATGAACAGTCTATAATTTTAAGAGTAGGTTTATTTTAACAGTGAGAGATAGAATATCAAAAAGAAAATCCAGAAAAATCACATTGTATAAATTATATAAATTTAATTGCATTTTACAGAGAGAAATAAGTATTTGATCCCCTACCAAACATTAAGAGTTCTGACTCAATTAATTAATCAGACTCTAACCGGTCCAACTTGGGCAAGACCAAAGCTTTCTAGGAGCTTTCTAAGGATGTCAGGGACAAGATCATAGACCTGCACAAGGCTGGAATGGGCTACAAAACCCATAAGTAAGATTCTGGGTGAGAAGGAGACATCTGTTGGTGCCATTGTAAGAAAATGGAAGAAATACAAAATGACTGTCAATCGATCCCAATCTGGGGCTCCATGCAAAATCTCACCTCATGGGGTTTCTGTGATCATGAGGAAGGTGAGAAATCAATCTAAAACTACACGGGGGAACTTGTTAATTATCTTAAGGCAACTGGGACCACAGTCACCAAGAGAACCATTGGTAAAGCTACGTTCACACATACACAGTTGCGGCCGAGTTAACCGAGATTTGGCTTACTGAAACTTAAAAATTGTATCCTGGAGTGTAACCGGTGGTGGGCATGGCCTAGAGTGAGAAAAAAATCCCGGTTGCACAAAAACATTCAACATGTTGAGTCTTTCCTGGCAACCGGTCTTTACTAAATGCTCACTGGATAACCAAAAGTCAACTGGTAGGTTAGGGTGACCAAATTTTCAAAGCTAAAAACCTGGACGCTTAAATTTTACTGAAAATAAAATTAAGGCCTATCCTCTCCAGTTGTTGTGATGAGAGTAATTTTGTAAACTACCTGTTATGACCAGTAGGTGCCAATATATGTCCACGAAAAGTAAAATGTGTCATTACATCATGAACATGAGCGTTTTAATTGGTCTATTTCCATTGCCATGACATATTTGTGATTGACATACAAACAACCCAAATACAGCCCAAAGAGGAAAGTTGTTTAGTTTCACTTTGTACTGTACGCTACTGTATGTGGTTGAAATGACAATAAAAACATTGACTTGATCACTGAAGTCCTCTGCCTAGGGGGCGGAGCTAAATTTGCATATTTTCCTGACCTTCCTAAATGCTACCCTTATATACGTACAGCTTACCTCCACATCTGTACTGTTACACCTCTATATACCTTAATACCACATTGACTGTCAGCTTTACCAAAAATGAACCGCTTTATCCATTTCCCTTCCCATCCCGTTAATTGCAGGAAAAACCGTATAACCGTGCGTTTAAAAGGGTTGACCTACTTTGCCTGGATTCCACCTCATTTAAACGGGATTTTTGCAGGTAAAGCCGGAAAAGGCTTATCTCGGTTAACTCGGCCACAACTGTGTACATAGCATAACACATTAAGCTGTAATGGATTAAAATCCTGCAGTGCCCGCAAGGTCCCCCTGCTCAAGGAGGCACATGTGCAGGCCCGTCTGAAGTTTGCACCTTCTCCCTATCACTCTCAGAATCATCCAGGTGTTCATTGGCAAAGTTCAGACGGGCCTGCACATGTGCACCAGGGGTGATCGTATACTGGATCATTATTACACGCTTCATAAAGAGAGCTACAGAGCGCAATCAAAGCCACCGTGTGGGAAATTGGACCACGCCACCATCTTTCTCATGCCTAAATATAAACAAAGGCTGAAGCAAGAGCTTCCGGTTGTGAGAGAGGTCACGCATTAGATGGACCAATCAGTGCCCACACTGCAGGACACATTCATTGATGCAGACTGGGACATGTTCCGATGCAGTTTTGATGATGGCATTGTGTTTATGGAAGCGGTTGTGGGCTTTGTTGGGAAATCAGCAGAAGATACAGTCCAGAAATCCGCCGTTATTTCCCAATCAGAAGCCATGGGTGGATAAAAGCTCTGAATGCTCGCACCTCTGCCTACAACACAGGACTCATCAACAGGGACATGGAGGAGTACAAGGCTGTGTCATACGGAATGCAAAAAGTAGTGAAAGTGGCAAAACAGCGGTATGGCATAAAACTAGAGTCACAGTTCCAGCAGAGTGATGCTAGAAGCCTGTGGCAGGGACTGAAAACAATGACGGACTACAGGAGCCCACCCTGTGGACTGGGGGGGTGCAGACTTATCTCTGGCGAACGAGATGAACACCTTCTATGCTCGCTTCAATGCTGCAGCCAGCAGTGATATCCATGATGACACTGACACAGCTAACAGAGAGGAGATCATCAGAGAACCAAGTCCACTCACCATCACAGAAGGAGATGTCAGATGAGTGTTTAAGAAGGTGAATATAAGGAAGGCAATCTGTGTTCGAGTCCTGAAAACCTGCGGTATTCACAGACATCTTTAATCTATCACTGATGCAGGGGATCCTACCATCGTGCTTCAAGCAGTCTGTCATCGTTCCTGTACCAAAGAATTCACAGCCTACCTGCCTCAACGACTACTGCCCAGTCACCCTCACATCAGTCGTGTTGAATTGCTTCGAGAAACTGGTGAGAGACTTCATCACATCTACACTAACCAACACTGTAGATCCACCCCAGTTTGCATAACGTTCAAACCATTCCACTGGCACAGCGAATTAAGGCACTCGCCCTGTAACCAGAGGGTTGCTGGTTCAAGCCCCCATCTGAGCGCATGCTGTCGTTGTGTCCTTGGGCAAGACACTTAATCCAAATTGTCTAGTATGAATGTGGTTGTGTGATTGGTGGTGGTCGGAAGGACCAATGGTACAAACTGGCAGCCTCGCTTCTGTCAGACTGCCCCTGGGCAGCTGTGGATACATAGTAGTTTACCACCACCAGGTATGGTATGAATGGATAATGCAAGTGTAAAATGCTTTGAGTTCTGGAAAAAAGCGCTATATAAATCCAATGCATTATTATATAATTATTTTGATGCCATCACTCATCTCCTACACACATCACTTTCACGTCTGGACGCTGGCAGGGGTAATTATGTTAAAATGCTGTTTGTGGATTACAGCTCAGCATTTAACACTATTATTCCCTCCAAACTCACCACGAAGTTGGACGATCTGGGTCTCCATCCTTCCATCTGTGACTGGATCTCCAACTTCCTGACAAATAGACCACAAGTGGTTCGGGTGGGCAAGGGTGTCTCACTCACCCTCATCCTCAGCACTGGAGCCCCTCAGGGCTGTGTCCTAAGCCCTCTGCTGTACACGTTGTACACCTGTGTGGCCGCTTCCAGCTCTACAAGCATCATCAAGTTTGCTGACGACACAGTTGTGGTGGGTCTGATCTCAGACAATGATGAGAAGGCCTACCTGGAGGAGATTAAGGTCCTGGAGAACTTGTGCCAGGATAATAATCTCCTCCTCAACATCAGGAAAAATAAGCTGATTGTTGACTTTAGTAAGAGACAGCAGATGAACTATCATCCTGTCCACATCAACAGAATGGCAGTGGAACTAGTGGAAAGCTTTAAATACCTTGGTGTAACCATCTCACAGGACTTCTCATGGGGTTGTCACATCAAAACCAGAGCGAAGAAAGCCCGTCAGCATCTTTATCACCTCAGACGTCTAAGGGACTTCAGTCTCCCCTCCAAGGTACTACAAACCTTCTACTCCTGCACCATCGAGAGCATCCTCACAGGGAACATCACAACCTGGTTCGGGAA
>JAVSBU010294707.1:0-11388 GCA_033118015.1 Loricariichthys derbyi | reverse complement strand
TGAAACTTTTCTCCACCCACTCCATCCTGCCTGGACTCTCTTCTTAACCTCTTTACCACACTGCCCATTTTCCTGGACAGTCAACACTAATTACTTTAAGTTCTGCACATTTGTAACCTCTGCTCCTTGGCTTGCATGTTAGTTTTGGCAAAGTGTTTTACGTTGGATGCCCTTCCTGACAACCCTCACCATTTACCTGGGCTTGGGACCGGCACAAAAGATACACTGGATAGTGATCCCTAGTGACTGGATTAATCTTGCTGATATAAGTTGATATATTATCTTCAGTGAAGCTTTCAGTAAAATCTTTACTGTGTAAATCTTTCAGTAAAGCTTTAATGTTTCAAAAGAAAAAATAAAAGTCAACCGAGCCAGCCAGGAGTCGAACCTAGAATCTTCTGATCCGTAGTCAGACGCGTTATCCATTGCGCCACTGGCCCGTTAGAAAACTGGCTGTAGTCTATACTTTATGAAGAGGTAGTGATGCAGTTAATTTGAGTCTGTTTCGATTCTTTATGAATCATAGCTGTTTTATTGTACATATATTCTGTATCGGTTCAGAATGAACCCAGGTTGGTTCTTTGTTCGATTACTGTGTGTCGGTGTTTGTGTATCCGAATTTTATCTTTTTGAATTCACATTTTTGACCGACGTCCACAAGGATGAAACTCTGTAAATAGTCTGTAAATAGTGAGCCCTGTTATATCGAGTTTATATACTAAGTGACATTGAGAGTCTCAGTGAGTAACGCCGGTACCTCACAGCAAGCGAGTCCTGATTCGATCCGAGGCGGCCGGATCCCTCCGTGTCGTGTCCACCGATCAGCCATAACATTAAACCACTTTATTTCATGCAAGCTATTCTCAGACACTTATCATTCCCAGATAATACGATGATATATAAAAACTTCAGCAGCGTTGCTGTGTCTCTTATACTCATACTAAACTAGAGCGACACACAGACACACCGTATGATTAGTGTCACTGCAGTGTGATTGATCCGCCATCATAACAGTAGCTGGTCTGTGGAGCTCATGAAGACTGAAATACGAAAGGAGTCTAACAAAGTATGTAGAGCAACAGATGGACTGCAGTCTAACTGCAAAACCAAAAAGTGCACCGATATTCTACGTGAAGCTGATCAAATGGACAAGAAACAAGGAGTTGGTAACAATGTTATGCTTTATCAGTGTATATGAAGGTAAATCCTGTGTCTCTGTTTGAAATGGCAATTGATGCTGGTAACATTAAATAAACCAAATAAACAAACAAACTTCTGCTGATATGTGGTTTCATTTTACAGACAATACGTCTTTACTGTTTAAAACTCTCTAGCTGAACTCAGACATTTCACTGACTGTGCTCAGACTTCAGTGATGCATTATACCAACCATAAACCAGCCTAAACTGCCTTCTTCTTCTTCTTCTTCTTCTTCTTCTTCTTCTTCTTCTTCTTCCTTCTTTGGGCTTTTCCCTTTTCAGGGGTCTCCACAGCGAGTTGTCCTCCTCCATCTCACTCTGTCCTCTGTATCCTCTGTCCTCACACCAACTACTTCCATATCCTCTCTAACTACATCCATATATCTCCTC
This sequence comes from Loricariichthys derbyi, assembly GCA_033118015.1. Classification (NCBI taxonomy): domain Eukaryota; kingdom Metazoa; phylum Chordata; class Actinopteri; order Siluriformes; family Loricariidae; genus Loricariichthys; species Loricariichthys derbyi. Next base: position 9,799 of record JAVSBU010294707.1, on the reverse strand, counting down.
TTTGACCTTTTAGTTGTTTAACCTGTGTTGTACCTCTGATGATCTCATTCCTAACTTTATCCATCCTTGTCACTCCCAGGTAGCAATGAAACACCAAAGCACTGCATGACACTTACAAACAACAGTGCTTTCCAAAACGTCTGGGGAACCAGAGTGGATCTACAGGTGAAAAAGCAAGAGTGTAGGGAAGCGGCGTGCCACAATGGCTCCTCTGTCGTATGGACAATCTGTACGACAGAGTAACTGAGCTGTTTTTGAGGAAAGAGAGGAGGATGGATTTTGTTTACAAATAATCCGAAATTTTGGTGAGTAAAATGTTGCGATTTTCCTAAATAATATTGTAAGTTTATGAGGTTATTATTGATTTTGGCTGTAACTGCAGTAAATTTGTTCATCCCTGGTTTGTCTTTTCAATAAAGGCATTTGTAAAGGCATCTGGCTACAGGAGTTATCTATCTGCCATGCACCGATTCATTATACTGTATTTCTGCATAATTTTAAGATGGTTTTTATAACATTTGGTTTTTATAATCAAATTAGTTTTTGATTGGCGGGTTGATTCAGACGGAGCAGTACTGTACACTCACTCTCCACTGTTCTACTCCTCGTTTTAACGGCAATCCTGCTCACAAAGTAGTTAATGATTCCTTTCAGCAAACTCGAGGACTGTGGTGGCCTACTGGTTAAGGTATGGCTCAGAAGGTCCAGGGTTCAGATCCCACCTCTGCCAAGCTGCCATTGTTGGATCCTTGAGCAAGGACTTTAACCCACAATTGCTTGTACTGTATCACTTATAAGTCATTCTGCATCAGGGCATCTGCTAAATACCATGTCAATCTTCTTACAACCCTGCACAAGAAAAAGTCAATGCTTGAGTTTGAGGTTTTCATTGCTTGTCACTCCCGAGGAGAACCTCACCATCTTTAGCTCTGCCACCTACAGTTTGTTCTTCTGTATTTTTGTCAGTGCCACTGTCTCCAAAAGCCTAAACTACTACAGGGCTATTTTGTCACATGTTTTCACTCAGCTGCTCTTTCATATTCCCTGTGCGAAAAGAAAAGGACATAATTCATAACTTAATTCATAACATAATTCATAACATTCAAAAACCACAAAATGCACGTCACTTGACACTACCGATTCATAATCATTAGCTCAGCTCCATAATCCAGTCGGAAGGTGGTAGTTAGCTCCTATGTAGCTCCTGACTGACTAGCAGGTTGCCCGCACAAGCTGCTAACTGTAAGATAGCGGAAAGGATTACAAACGCGGTAACCAATCATAACACGATATTTAGATATAATAGCCAATCCAAGTTGGAGGAGGCGGGAGTTACCCAAATACGGGTAGGACAAATAAAGAAGAACGGCAGGAATCTGCGCTATGGAAAGAGTGACGGGAAGAGCAGAGGAACAGGTCTGTCGGACAGCTGCTGTAATGTAACGCTCTAATGGTGGCAGTTCGAAGCTGAGCGCAGATGGCGGTGTGTGCCAGGCTCTGTGGAGTGGGTCAGTCGCGGCGGTGCCGGCGGCGGCAGAGGCACGGCCAGCACGACCGGGAGAGCGACTCCGAGATGGACATGGAAGAGGAGGAGGAGGAGGAGAAGATCGTAGGAAAAAGCAAAGCGCTGACTAACAGTTGTACTAAGAGGCCTAACGTCGATGACACTGCTTGTCAGGATGATGAAGAGGAGCACGGAAACGGCACGACCTGCGCTGCGACTCCTCGGCCGCGATCTCTACTAGATTTACCCCCCGAGCTTCTCGTAGAGATCTTCTCATCTCTGCCTGGCACTGCGCTACCGAATCTGGCCCTGGTCTGCAGGAAATGTAGGCAGATCATCAACACGGAGACCATCTGGAGGAGGCGCTGTGTCGATGGTAAACAATCCACTTTCTTTGAGTAACGAACATTGACAGTTTGTTTAGAATAAGCTTATTCTATAGAACTTTACATTTATGCCACTTACACAACCTCCTCTTACAATCTAAGCAATTTAATGGCCTTGCTCAAGGACCTAACAGTGGCAGCTTGGCAGAGGTGGGATTTGAACCCTGGATCTTCTGGTCCACAGTCCAACACCTTAACTTAGCACTAGGCCACCACAGTTCTGTAGTTTTACTGACTATATATTATATACTGTAGTGTCAAGAAAGACCAAGCAAACCTGGGACATTACTCATATTGCAGGCTTATTAAGGAACACTCATGGGCATTAAATCTTCCCTTTAAAGGGCTGACAATATAACTGAAGCTGTAAATTACAGTCCCCCAGATGGTATTGAAATGTTCAAAAGACACACTGAATGAGTAGACATATAAAATACTTTAAAATCAAGAAAAACCATGGCTTTACATGTACATTTATGGCATTAGCAGACACCCTTATCCAGGGCGACTTACAATTAATCCATTCTTATAATCCAAGCATTTTTGGGATAAAGGCCTTGCTCAAGGACGCAGCAGTGGTAGCTTGGAGGAGTAGGACCTCCTTAGGTGGAACCTAGGACCTTCTGGTCCATAATCTAACACCTTAACTACTAGGCTACCACAGTCCCTTTGTATAATTGGTTTCAGTTCAGGTTTTATTTATGCTTAACTGCAGTAGTATGGATAACTAGTTTTATACATTTATATTTACGCCATTTTAGCTGTCACCCTGTAAATTGTAAATTACAGTCCCCCAGAAGTTATGGAAATATTCAAAAGACAGAATGTGTAGACATGTAAAATACTGTCGATAAATACAGTATAACTACATATCAGACCTGCAATGCATGCTGGAAGCCACTGGAAGCGCCTCTTCCACCATTACTATTGTCATCTGTGAATCTGTTACACTCCACTTTCATTAATAATAATAATAATAATAATAATAATAATAATGCGTTGGATTTATATAGCGCTTTTTCCAGAACTCAAAGCACTTTACACATGCATTATCCATTCACACCATACCCGGTGGTGATAAGCTACTATGTACCCACAGCGGCCCTGGGGCCGTCTGACAGAAGCGAGGCTGCCAGTTTGCACCACCCGGCTGCTACTAACAGTAACAGGGCAGCTCAGTATCACATGGTTGGTCTCCTCACAGATCCAAGATCCTTGGTTTGATCTCCACCTCATACTCCACTTGTGTGTAGTTTACATGTCGTCCGTCTGAATTTTTGACAGATACTCTGGTTTCCACCCACATTCCAAAGACATACATTAAGCTAACTAGTCACTCTAAATTGGCCCATGACTAGTGTGTTGATGTAACCTTGTGTCTCTCATGAATATAGCCACTAATGCAGTTATGCTGATACAACATTAAATTAATAGCAAACAGACAGTAATTAACTGTGAATATAATTTTTTACCAGTTGTTTGTTTTTGCTACATCATACACAAAAACAACCTATAATAAAACTGTGCTTTTTACATTTTCAGTTGATCCCACATCATAACTGTATGGTGGATGTAGTCTACTCATAATACAGTTTCAGTTGTAAAGACAGATATAACAGCACAGACTCTGGTACAGGGAGATTTATTTAACACAAAATAGAAGTGGAGACTTAACTCTGAAATGATGGATGAAGTATAAGGCACGTCTGGGTGCCAAACTGTAGTAGAGTAATTGGTGTGCAGCGGGATGATCAGCGTGCAGCCATGTGAGCCTGTGAGAAAGCAGCAAAAGTAGTGAGTGCTTCTTATAAGACCCAGACTGGATCTGTGCTTTGCTGCATGCAGACCGTACGGCAATAGTGGATGTCTCAGCACACTGCAGATGAGGAGGCAATAACATGACAACAATGTACATTGTCTTGGCTGTTTTGCTAATACCAGTACAATACCGTATCCCATGTACCTTTGCTATAGTCTATAAGTATGTATACTGTGTTTAATATGGAGTTCAGTAAATGTCAAGCTTAGGATAGGAGAACTGCACACATTTGTCTCATTGTATGAGGAGAAGAATGTTATGTAATGTGACCAGAATTTGAAAATGAGGTCACATAATCACAAAAACATTATTTCTCACATCCGCCTATGCCAAACACCACCTACTGTATTATGTCAGTGTAATACTACAGTACTTTTTGTTTGGCTCTGCTCTTTATCTGTGGATTACTTGGGTCTGGTCTGTACCATGTGCATAAGGTGAGTGGTAAACATGTTCACTTCTGTTCCACAGCATAGAATAATAATAAATATATTGAATATTTCAATTAAACAACTTTTTCCACATAATTAAGAACTAAATTAAATAGTTTGTTATATATGATGTTAGGTTATTAGGTCCAGTAGAAAGGGAGGGTGTAAACCAGCCACTTTTGTCAGTCCCAAGCCCGGGTAAATGGTGAGGGTTGTGTCAGGAAGGACATCCGACGTAAAACATTTTGCCAAAACTAACATGCGAGTTCATCTAACTGACATCATACCGGATCGGTCGAAACCCGGGTTAACAACGACCGCCACCGGTGCTGGTCACAAACAGGGTGCCGGTGGAAATTGTGCTACTGTTAGTCAAAGACCACGAGGAAGGAAACGAGTGAGGAGACAAGAAGAGAGGAGGAAAGTCAAGAGTGTAGGAAAAGGAAGGCCAAAGAGGAGATATAGGGATGCAGTTAGAGAGGATATGGAAGTAGTTGGTGTGAGGACAGAGGATGCAGAGGACAGAGTGAGATGGAGGATGATGACTCGCTGTGGAGACACCTGAAAAGGGAAAAGCCAAAAGAAGTAGAAGAAGAAGAAGAAAGGGATGGTGTAGTTAGAGCTGAGAAGCTGTTCAGAATCTACATCTACTACACTATGCTGATACTAGGGTATCTAAATCATTCCAAACTTATGAGAACGGGGAAACCATTAGAAAAAAATAATTTTGATTCTGCTAATCGGTTCCTACTAAAGCATTTTAGGCTTCAAATACACCTGTAAGCCAGCTCCTATCTGCCAGGACCGGTTTCATGTAACATAAAATATTAATATTACATAAGATCAACATGGCTGCAAGTGTTTAAAGAGATTGGTGTTATCACAACTGGTCACTGAAACCTGGTCCACAGTGTTTACATCTGACTTTCTTACTGACATAATGTAACTGATTAAGGTTCTGAATGTCAATTTTAATTCAGTTTTGATTAATTTGGCCAGCTGGCTGATCATATTGTAAAAAACTGCATTCAGAATCAGCCATTGGTGTAACTCTACTATTAACTTGGTATAACCCAGAAGTATTTGAAAATCCTGTGTCTCAGAACAAATATAATTTTTGGGCACCTGGAATAGGATTGCTTGTGCTGTCCTCTTTTCACCTTTTTGAAAGTTCTTTTATTGTACACTTATCAGTCTAAACGCGCTCTGTCCTTGTTGTTTTTTGTGTCCTTTTCTTCAGAGTTTGGCATGAAGGATGACTTGAGGAAGATGGAGGTGACAGGAATGTCTAGTCGGGATCTTTATGTCAAACGTAAGCATCTCTGTCCCATACCATCAGCAGTCTGTCTTATAAAATGGCAGATGACAGGAAATCCGTTTGAACGTGAACTCCAGGTTTCCTGAACCTACATACTAACAAATGCTGGTCTTCTCGTTTCCTTACATATGTAGCAGGTTAATAAAGTTTTACTGTTCAAATATGAATAATCAATACATGTATTTACTGAGTGCATGATGTGGTTTGAATGATGCACCCTCTAGGCTTATCACACAGTGCAAGCTTTTATTTTTGATTGGTCCACGTACACTTGACGTCTTTGAAATGAGTCAGTATTGGTTTGCTAATGGCCTTCTGCTGCACTCTAATGTTAATGCAGTAATGTCATTCTGAGCTGCCCATTAGAACATTAACAGCTTTGCCTGAGAGCATGAACAATTTAAGCCTACGTCATTACACTATTAAACACCGTCTTTGCTGGTTGCAATCATTTAGCATTGCACATAGAGCCAGGAAGTACTACATTCACCTCTCATCTCTTATGTCTGTCTAACAAGTGCTTATTACATTTATTATTAGAGCCTTAAAGTCCTTTTTGTTGAAGGTAGCTTCAAAAATATTAGGATCTTTAGTGTAAATGGGTAAACTATTATAAAAATTGGGGTTGGTTGTAGTAATCTTTCATTGTAAATATGGTTTAAATAATCTGACCTTCAATTGAAGAAGATGAAAAATGTTTTTATGAAAACCACGTGTCATAATTCTTGGCACAACTGGAAGGTTTGAGCAGAACTAAAGCGGGTTCCCAAATATACTTGTCTCGTTATAAGTGTAAGTAATGTTTATTAACACTTATGTGGTCATCTTTGACACAAAAGTCAGATTCCCTTAAATTCATCAGCATGAGGAAAACAAAAATGAAATTAGACAAAACTATTTACTTTTACTGTGTGAGGTTTGTATGTCCTCCCCTTGTTCGTGTGGGCTATCTTCAGGTACTCAGGTTTCCTCCCACATTCCAGACTTGTCTTAGGTTAAGTGGTGTTTCCAAATTTCCCTTAATGTGTGTGTGTGTGTGTGCCCTGAGATGGATTGGTGCCCTGTCTAGGGTATTTCCTGCCTTGTACCCTGTGTTGCTGGGTAACCCCAACTTTTCCATGACCCTGATGGATTAAGTGGATAATATAACAAATGAAAGAACAAATTTTTTTCAAGTCAGGTGTGGCTTCTGTTAGAAATATAAAAAGAGGACACTGGAAGTGTATGATATCAGCAAGTCTTGAACTCTACAGTTAAATGCCTCCTCCCTGACCACAAACCATTTGAGATGTGTGCCATAATAAAAGCCCTTATCTTTTACATATCTGAAGTTTGCCAGAAACTCCTGAAATTGTGAATTGGATTTGGTTTTAGTGGTCATATGAGACAAAAATAGAACTTTCTGCCAATGAACACTGGGTGGATTTGCAGTACACTTATACAGAAAGAACTAAATTCCCATTGTTATGGGTGGTGAAAAGTCCAGCTGTTTTTTATCAAAAGCTCCTGGGACAATGTTAGGATGCATTACATCAGGTACTTCCATGAATTCAGGAGATGGTAAAACAATATTTTGCTGCGACAGAATTGGGGTGAGACGACTAGTAGAGCAATGACCCAAAATATATGACTAAAATCTACAAAACATGGTTCACTGACCACAGAGTTAAGTTTTAGCCATGGCCCCCATAATCCCTTGAGTGAAACCTTATTAAAAACATAGAGTGAACTGAAGGGGAGAATTTATCTGTATTTGGTCTAAACCCCAGTGACATGTCATGGTTGATGGATTAAGAACTTCTAAACCATAAATGGGAACATGCTTTAGGTGAAACATATCAAAATGCTGCTGCCTGTGGTAATTGCATGTATGCTAGACTTTCTTTAATGCTTTCTTTAATTGTTTCAAACACACACACACACACACACACACACACACACACACACACACACACACACAAAGTGTCAAGGTCACAAGTGGTCCGATTTTGATCTGTTTTTGCCCCTCCTCTCCACATGTATCTCATTCACTTGTCCAGGTGTGAACCCTCGTGTGAAGTCAGGACGCTTTATGAAGCTTCTTCCTGATTATGAGAACATGGACTATCGGGATGTGTACACACACTGTATGTACTGCCAGGTGTGAGCGTTGAATGTACGTGGCCTCTCAGTGATGGGCTTTGATAGAGGGTTTTGTTTAACTGCTCTTTTGGGAGTACTTGTGGTATGTCTGCTATGCTAATTTATGAGTAGAAGCTGTGTGTAAGAGGTTGGTCTTTAAATAAGCATAAAAGGAGCAACTTCTACTTTGCATGAGTCCTGCATGCATTGGAAAAGGACACACAATGGCCCCGTGTGCAGGTGTTTGCAGTGATTTTAACCTTACCTGACTGAGAATAGTCCACCAACTAAAAATGAGTACTGATGAAGGATAAGAGGATGACTAACACAAACTGTGCAGCAACAGATAGATAGATAGATACTTTATTGATCCCATAGGGAAATTTAGAAGATGAACCGCTGTCGCTGAATTCACGTCTGCAAGGCTGGTTATAGTACACAGTGTCTGATCCAGTCATGCCAGTGCACCACACATGAACACGAAACCACCATGTGCAAATTCCTGCAGTGGTGAGAACGAGCCAGCACCCAAATAGCAGCTTCTCTGTCTGGTTCCTATGGGGGGGCTGAATACAGGGTGAACGGCGCTAAGAATGTATACAAAGCAACAGATGTACTACAGTAAGTTTAGAAATACAAGGTGCCTCTATATGGTAAGTGTAGCTAATAAAATGTGTGTAGAAATAAAAATCTGGTTTTAATGTTAAGGCTGATTGGTGAATATTGTTTTGTTAGTTGGCTATTCCTTTAAATTCCCTGCAGTTACTTTCTTCTAATTCACTCTTGCACTGATTTGTTGTGATTTGATTGCTTGCCTAATTGAATTTTGTGATTTCTGCAAATCTGTATATTGTGTTTTTGTTGTAGTGCTCCATCCATACAGAAATATTTTGGGTCTCTGGCAGCCAGACATAGGCCCCTATGGAGGTCTGCTAAATGTGGTGGTACGTCCTTTCGCTGTTAACTAATTAGAATATACCTAACTTGTGCATGTGCTGCACTGTTTGTGACTTATTGTGGACTTATTTTATTGGTCTGGTAAGCTGTTGTGTGTTACTTGCTTGGGTAGGTGGATGGCCTGTTTATCATTGGTTGGATGTACCTGCCACCTCATGATCCACGTGTGGAGGACCCAATGCGGCGTCGCCCTCTCTTCCGCATTCACATGTGGGAGAGTAACAGAGCAGCTGTGGAGTGTATGTATGGCCACAAAGGGCCTCACAAAGGAGACATTCAGGTGAGAGTGCTGAATCCAAAAACTAATACCAAATCACTTTTTGTTAAGAAGAAACTGCAGTGGCCTAGTGGTTAAGGTCCTGAGCTATGGACGAGAAAGGGCAGCATTCAAATCCCACCTCTGGCAAGCTGTTGGGTCTTTAACCAAGACTCTTAACATTACAACTGCTTGGATTGTGAGATTGTAACAGTTGTAACTCTGGATAAAGGTGTCTGCTAAATGACTAAATGTAAAGTATTAAAAAAACAGAAAAGTAGTAGGTTTGGAGATGTAACTTGTGCCACATTTGCATTGCAGACAGTAAAAAAGGATGAGTTCTCCACCAAGTGCAACCAAACAGATCACCACAGAATGCCAGGAGGACGGCAAGAGGTATGGGACAACTTTGGATTAAGAGGGATTAGGAGCTGTCACAGTGCCAAAACGTTTTATTTGCGAACGAGCTGCGACTATAAATGTGGATTTTCTGCAGTCATCCGTAGTGGAATCCCCCTCAAAAAAATGGCCGCCAATTAAGAATGTGTAACGTAGCATTTCGTTTGAATTGCGCATGCATTGCGAACAAAGTGGGAGTTTTGCATCACGTCCCACGAGTGAGTTGCGGACTGTATAAGCTCCCTGCTCCTGCCACTCAACGTTCAGTCTACAGAGTGCTGTCACAGCGCCAAAACGTGTTATTTGCGAATTATTATTCCCAATACGGTTGTCATTTTCGTAATTCACACTTAATACATTTTTTTGTAATACTTTTTACGCCCACACATGTTCGCAATCATCCGCTTAATCCGCAAATGTCCACACTCAAATTTTGAGCTGCTCAAAATTTGACTGCAGAAGAAACTCTGTTCTGAGGACGCAATGGCCGCCGTTCCTATGTTCTTAATTATTCGCACATTTCCGTTTTATATTAGCATATTTCCACAATGGTTTGCTGAAAACGATTATGTGGCGCATGTATTAAGAATATATTGGTCATAAAACGT
>JAVSBU010294596.1:0-11390 GCA_033118015.1 Loricariichthys derbyi | reverse complement strand
CCCCCCCCAAAAAAAAATAAAAAATAAATAAAATTAAATTAAAAAAAAGAAAGAAAAAAAGATCTGGAATACTGATTTATCTGGTCAGAATACACATTTCCACTGTGTGATGGTCCATCAAAGATGCCTCTGAGCAAAGAGAAGTCAACGGTGTTTCTGGATATGGTTAACATGAAGCTTCTTTATTGCAAAGTAAAGTTTTAAGTAGCATTTGTGAATGTAACTCCATATTGTAGTGCTAAAGTTGATAAAGGTTTGATAAACCAATCCCTTACCCATGTGGTTATATCAGCGTTTGTGGATTGGTGGTTTTTGATGCAGTGCTTTCTGAGAGATTGAAGATCACAGCATTCAGCTTAAACTTGAGCCTTTGGCCTTTACACCCTTTAATTAATCAAGATTCCTTTGTTTGTTTAATGTTATTTTGCACTGTAGAGTAAGGAATATGCAAATTCCTTACAATAGTTCTTTGAGGAACACTGTTTTTAAACATTTCAATAATTTTCTCACACATTTCTTTTGCCATTAATATCTCCTGCTCTTCAAAGTCTTAGAATTTCTCGGATGCTGCTTTTGTACCAAATTATGAAATCATAATCACCTGTTGACATCACATCAGTATATATTTTTAGCCTTATTATTAGCCCTCAATTGCCACCATCCCAACTTTTTTGGAATGCGTTACAGGCATCAAATTCAAAATGAGTGAATATTTGCAAAAAACAATAAAGTTTATCCGTTTGAACATTACATCTTGTCTTTGTAATATATTCATACACAGTATACATGTATATGCATATGAGTTGAAAAGGATTTGCAAATGATTGTATTCTGTTTTTATTTATGTTTTGCACAACATCCCAACTTCATTAGACTTGGGACTGTATTTAGCCCCACTCAGTTCATATTTTGTAAGACCATATTTTGCTGCAATTACAGCTGCAAGTCTTTTAGGGTATGTCTCTACCAGCTTTGCACATCTAGTGGCTGAAGTTTTTGGCCATTCTTCTTCACAAAATATATCAATATCAGTCAGATTGGATGGAGAGCATCTGTGAACCACAATTTTTAAGTCTTGCCAAAAATTCTCAATGGGATTTAGGTCTTGACTTTTGACTGGCCCATTCTAACACATGAATATGCTTTGATCTAAATTATTCCATTGTAACTCTGGCTGTATGTTTAGGGTCATTGCCCTGATGAAAGGTGAACCTCCGCTCCAGTCAGTGGTCTTGTGCAGTCTCTAACGCGTCTTCCTCCAGGATTGCCCTGTGTTTAGCTCCATCCAGCTTTCCATCAGCTCTGACCAATGGCCCTGTACCTGCTCAAGAAAAGCAGCCCCACAGCATGATGATGGCACCACCATGTTTCACAGTAGGGATGGTGTAGAGCAGTGTTAGTTTTCCACCACACATACCGTTTTGGATTTAGGCAAAAAAGTTCAACTTTAGTCTCATTTTTCCACACTTGCTGAGACCCCTATATGGCTTGTGGCAAACTGCAAGTGTGACTTCTTATGGCTTGCATTTTTTTCTTGCCACTCTTCCATAAAGCCTGATTTGTGGAGTATATGACTAATAGTTCTCCTGTAGACAGATCCTTCCACCTGAACTGTGGATCTCTGCAGCTCCTCTAGAGTGACCATAAGCCTCTTGGCTAGTTCTCTAATTACTGCTCTCCTTGCCTGGACTATCAGGTAAGGTGTATGGCCATGTCTTGGTAGGTTGTGCCATACAACCTTCCATTTTCAGATGATAGATTGAACAATGGTCCATGAGATGCTTGAGATATGTTTTATAGCCTAACACTGCTTTGCACTTATCCACAACTTGATCCCTGACCTGTCTGGTACGTTCCTTGGTTGTCAAGATGCTGTGTCAATAATGTTCTCTAACAAACCCCTGAGGCCTTCACAAAACAGCAGTACTTATACTGAGAATAAATTACACACGTGTGGACTTTATTTACTAATTAGGTCACTTCTGAAGGCAAATGGTCACACTGGATTTGATATAGGGGTATCAGAGTACAGGGGTCTACATAAAATGCATGCCACACTTTTCAGATTTTTGTTTATTAAATATTTTGCAATCCATGTATAACTTTCTTTTCACTTCACAAACAATTGCTACTTTGTGTTGGTTTATCAAAATCCCAATAAAATACACTTACTTTTGTGGATTAAACATGAAAAAAATGTGGAACATTTTGAGGGGTGTGAAAACTTTTGCATGGCTTTGTAGTTGAGACTCTGGGGAGGAAGCCATGGCCCTGTTGGACTGTACAAAACGAGGACAGGTAAAACTGGTGGTATTGTAAAGTGAGTAAGACCACATCCCTTTCATGTCTCCACATTTATACCATGTTAAAGTGAAATAAATAACTAAAAACACAGTAATCAAATAAATACAGAATTTAAATAAACGACAAAAAAATAGTGTTTACATTTTCTGCTCATCCATAGTATTATGGTAAATTTAATATAATATCCGCTTTATGGTTCTGTTGTACTCTAGTATTCTAGTCTACTTTTCCAATATGTCATGTCACTTCAAGTTGGAATGAATCTACTAGAACATCTGAAAAAAATTAAAATATCATGAAAAAGTTCAATTTTTTTTGTCACTCATTGCAGACACTGAAACCCATATATTATATAGATTCATTACACATAGAGTGAAATATCAATTCTTGAAATCTTGATGATTGTGGCTTACAGATAATTAAAACCCAAAATTTAGTGTTTCAGAAAATTAAAATATTACATAAGGTCAAGAGAGCATCAAGAGCCACTACACACAGATGGGCTACAAAGGCCACACTCCTTGTGTCAAACCACTACAGAAGCAGAGACAACATCAGAATCATCTTAACTTTTCTGTGGAGAAAAAGAACTGGACTGTTACTCAGTGGTCCAAAATCCTCTTTTCAGATGAAAGTAAATTTTGCATGTCATTGGGAAATCAAGGTCCCAGAGTCTGGAGGGAGAGTGGAGAGGCACAGAATCCATGTTGCTTGAAGTCCAATATAAAGTTTCCACAGTCAGTGATGATTTGGGGAGCCATGTCATCTGAAAAGAGGATTTTGGCCCTCTGAGCAACAGTCTTGTTCTTTTTCTCCACAGCCCAAGTAAGAATATTCTGATGTTTTCTCTGGTTCAGGAGTGGCTTTACACGAGGAATATGACATTTGTAGCCCATGTCTAGGATTTGTCTGTGCGTAGTGGCTCTTGATGCTCCCTTGATCTTATACAATATTCTAATTTTCTGAGACACTGGATTTTGGGTTTTAATTACCAGTAAGCCACATTCATCAAGATTTCAAGAAATAAAGGCTTGATATTTTTCACTCTATGTGTAATGAATCTGTATAATATACGTTTCAGTTCCTGCAATGAGTGACAAAAAATATTGAACTTTTTCATGATATTTTAATTTTTTGAGATGTACTAGTAGTTTCAGTCTAGCAAATATAGTGATCATACAAGAGTGATTGCTAAATTATAGTATGTTTCTAAAAAGTCTTTGACTTGCACTTAGATGTGAGAGGGCGGTAGACATCAGTGAATTAGAATGATAATGATCTTTCCAGTCTTTGTGCACGGGTTGCTTTTGGGATGGCTAGTGGCTACATCATCGTAGCACTTCCGTGTCCAAACCAAACCGCAGTACCAATGATACAGTGTTATTTCCAGTGTTGTAATAACAGAAATGATGTCAATAAAATGATATCCTACTACCGCTTTCCATTTGACGAAACCTTACGTTTCCTTAGAAGAGCTTTATTCACATAAATAATGAGGTGAGTGCATAATCCTTACCTTCGCCTCTATTCATTCCTAGTTTTGTAGACCGTATATCGAATACCTCCGAACACCCTTTATAAGTGCACTACATAGGTTATAAAATAAACAATTCCCCCTTCAAATGTAGTGCACTTCAGCTTACACAATGAGCCATTCGGAACCCAGCCGCTCAGATGTAGCCCAAAGCTATATCTTTTCAAAAACGTAATATATTCATAAGGATACAACAGTAGCAATTTATATAATCGATAATTTTCTATTGTTTTGTTACTTTATATATTTTGCTACTACTTTGATTAACAAAAGTAATATTGGAAGACTTTTAAATAATATAATGAAAAATGTACAAATTCACTTTTTATGGTAAAGGGCGACAACTAATCGTTTGACTAATCATTTGTTTTATGTTTCAAGCAAAAAAGACAGACTTTTGAGCCAGATGAGTCAAAGTCAGTCAGGACCTCACCTTCACCTCCTATATTATTTTACTCTTCCTTGAAGCTTGTACTTTCCCTTTTAAACTTCCACCTGCCAGCACACTACAACTATTTACAACTATATTTGAGTTGTAGGAGCTCAGACCCTTTTTAACCGACTTTGAGATATCAGCAAAATACGATATCACCATTTTTAAAAAAGTGACCGGTTCATTGGCTAGTGCCACTGTGTTTAACATTAAGAGCAGGGGGTTGGACACGGAAGTGATGTCGTGACGTCACATTAGCCACCCCCTTAGGCGTATGACATGCTGGTATCCACAGCGATTCATTTAACAGCAGTGTCCATCGTTACTGCCCCCTGCAGGTATGGAGCAGCACTACGCCTAACTCCATTACAAACTGAATCTGAGCATATGCTTTTTATTCAGTACGAGACGTAACCTGCTAAAACAAAACTTTATTTCCTGAAACAGTGTCTTTTGACTGTTTGTTTATTGTGAGAGTGAATAAGAGAGAGCTCGAGCTCTCTTAACTCCGTGTCTCTTTTAAAGTTCAAAGCCAGTAGTAGTGTTGAGTAGGACCTATCGCTACGTGGCTTTATGTTCCTGGAAATATTTCGCAAAGCTCAGGCGTTATGGAAAGGTCTGTAATTTCTCTCTTATACTCCACTATTGCTGTATGTGTAGTTCATTACAAAGTTTGTATTGAATTTGCTATGGGACTTTCAGTATATTACGAGTTCGGATGCTAGTTTGGTCGTGCTCTTTTATTCCAGAAGTGGCTAAAGCGTTAGCAATAGCATTTATGCTAATCGTGTTCTCCCGGACCAGTCCGTTTAACGTCTCTGCTAAACCGTCACTAAGGCCATGGGAATGAAGGTATTAGAATACCGTCCAAAACGTTCTGAAAATACATGAGGCTTTTTTCATTTTTCATTATTTTCAGGAATGCCTAAAATACCCGTAATTTGGAGCGATATGCTACATCAGACCCAACAGAAACTGATGAGACATTCAAACACAATGACAAAATCAAAATATAAAGCACAAACTCACTACATATCACGAATGTGCAGACGAGATTGAGAAGGCAGAGGCTCTCTGGGAAACAAGATACTTGTGAAATAAAAGAAGAGCATAAAGTCCTGAAAAATGGAACATTATGGATAACAAGATATATATTTATCTGCTTGGCGGGACAGGAGTATGGAAAAAGCCGATTTTCGTCGTTTATTTGATGAACGTGGCACATACTTGGGTCGCAGCTTTGATTTTATGAAAATAATGAAACTTTTTGGAAATAATGATTTTAGTTGAGGCGGTTACTGGTGTATGCGGGCGGTGGACGGTAATCTAATACCTTCATTCCCATGGCCTAAATACTTAATTTCATCTGCACTATTCGAGTTAGCTGTGTGAAAACCTATAATTTGTCTGCGTTTTGGTTTGGGCAAATAAAACTATAACTAAAGTATTTCATAGCATGTTTACATACAACTCTATTACAGACATGGACTAACAATTAAATCTGAACGGACAGAGAATGAATTAAATGTGATGTTAGTTATATTTTAAAGCATTTCAGCTCTGTTCACAGTTTACGGCAGTTTATTCTGGGCGTGTCCGTAAACACAGAATCACGTACTTGATAGTGTTCGTTATTTAAAGGCCTAATAGTAAATTATGAAGTTGGACTTATCGTTGTATTTGGGACCGAGCCATGTAGTTAGGAGGAAGTTCGTTACGCAATTACTCTTACGAGTCAAATATCGCACTTAAAATAACAATGTGGAAGTGGAATAAATGTTATATTTTAAGTTTTGTTTCTGGAATATATTGTTTAGTTATTGTCGTGAGGTTCTGGGCTGACACACATCACTAAATCTAGAAGTAAAACACAACCCCAATTCCACAATGTTTCACAAGTTGGGATGTTTTGTAAAGAATAAATAAAAACAGGATACTATTATTTGAAAATCATTTTCATTAAATACACTATAAAGACAAGATATGTAATGTTCAAACAGATAAACTTTAGTGATTTTTTTTTGGAAGTAGTCACTCATTTTGAATTTGATGCCTGTGACATGTTCCAAAAAAGTTTAGGGCTCATAATAAGGTTAAAAAATATATAATGATGTGATTTCAAACAGATGATTATGATCATGATTTGGTACAAAAGCAGCATCTAAGAAAGGCTGAGACTTTGTAGGCAAAGGAAATGTATGATAAAATTATTGAAATGTTTAAAAACAATGTTCCTCAAAGAAAGATTGAAGGAATTTGCATATTTCAGTCATAACTTGCTGATTTGGTTTGTTTTGCATTGAAAAAGGCATGGATGTCCCTGGATCTCATATTGAATGCAAATGTTGCTCTACAATCTCAGTGCTTTTCTACATTAACGCTGCCATTACGTAAGTGGAAATGACCTATGCCAAGGGCAATGACAAAACCCCATACAATAATAGACCCTTTCGTTTGGACTTGTTGCTGATAACAGTCTGGATGGTCCTTTTTGTCGTTGGTTTGGAGTCCATAACATTAATTATTTTTTTTCCCAAAAAATATCTGGAATACTGATTCATCTGGCCACAATACACATTTCCACTGTGTGATGGTCCATCCTAGATGCCTCTTGAGGCCAGAGAAGTCAACACCACTTCTGCATATATCATTAACATGAGGCTTCTTTTTTGCACAGCAAAGTTTTAAGTGGCATTTGTGAATGTAACTCCATATTGTAGTGTTTGATAAAGGTTTGATAAACTAATCCCTTACCCATGTGGTTATATCAGCGTTTGTGGATTGGTGGTTTTTGATGCAGTGCTTTCTGAGAGATTGAAGATCACAGCATTCAGCTTAAACTTGAGCGTTTGACCTTTACACACTTTACTTCCTCAAGATTCCTTTGATTGTTTAATGTTATTTTGCACTGTAGAGGGAGGAATATGCAATTCCTTACAATCTTTTTTTGAGGATCACTGTTTTTAAGCATTTCAATAATTTTCTTTAACATTTCCTTTGCCATTAATATCTCCTGCTCTTCAAAATCTAAGTCTTTCTTGTATACTGCTTTTGTACCAGATTATGATCATAATCACCTGTTGACATC
Organism: Loricariichthys derbyi; assembly: GCA_033118015.1. Lineage (NCBI taxonomy): Eukaryota > Metazoa > Chordata > Actinopteri > Siluriformes > Loricariidae > Loricariichthys > Loricariichthys derbyi. The sequence goes on along the minus strand of JAVSBU010294596.1, from coordinate 4,031 downwards.
ACATCATTATATATTTTTTTACCCTTATTATTAGCTCTCAATTGCCACCATCCCAACTCTTTTGGAATGTGTTACAGGCATCAAATTCAAAATGAATGAATATTTGCAAAAAACAATAAAGTTTATCCGTTTGCACATTATATAGCTTGTGTTTGTAGTGTATTCAATTGAATATGGGTTGAAAAGGATTTGCAAATCATTGTAATCTGTTTTTATTTATGTTTTACATAACGTCCCTACTTCATTGGGATTGGGGTTGTAAATTGTACATTACACTTTCATGATCATATTTTGACAGTGTTCCCACCAGCATCTGGTCCTGTTGACATTCCACTACTAGCTAAACACACATAATTTCCCCAAAAAGTATCTGGCTAAAAATCCATTAATCAATTCCTCTACAAGCTTCCAACACTGCAATATTGTTTTGCATTATTTAATAAATCCATATTAGTAAATCTAGGAAAGGAATTTGCAGCCATTGTAATAAGTGACCTATGTACAGTGGGAAAACATGGAAGAGGAAAATTACTGGAACACAAAAAGCTATTTGATAATATACACAATGACTGAAGACTTCATTAAGAACATTATACTAGGTAGAGCCTCCCTTTGCTCTCAGAACAGCTTTAGTTCTTTATGGTATGGATTTCACGAGATAATAACTTTGCTCCTTCTTATCTTTGACCTTCTTCAACTCCACAAACCCAACTGCATTTTACAATCTTCTACAGACAGGGCCTTTACCACTCCCTCTCCTAATCTCTGAAGCATTGGTGATGGATCTTTCTCTATACTTGTTCCATGCTTCTGGAACTTATATCATCTTACATTCAACATTCTGACTCCTTATCTACATTCAGAAATAATCTTTAAACCTACCTGTTTTCTCTTGTCTACAACCTCCCTCTGTCCTGATTTATATGGCATATCCCAGGCGTTTTGTTATTTTCATGTTCATGATTTACGTACTTTTAATTTTCTGTTTTGTTTTTCACCCGTATCAATTGTCTGGTGTTAGTTGTTACATGTTCTGCTCAAAGTGTAACCATTTTGGATACTTGAAAAGTGCTATATAGAAGTTTATTATTCGTGTTATTAGCCTATATAGTTATTAGCTATGTAGTTATTAGCCTATAGGCAATCACACTATTGTTATCCGAAAGTCATCTATCTTCTTATTCAGCCGTTTTTTGATGTGTAATTTCGCCCGCAGTTTTCGAGATATCGACACGGGACAAACAGCGAAATGTGCAGAATTCTCGGGAGACAGTTCCTTGTGTACAGATAAGAAATCACATGTTGCATTCGCATGCTACGTGCGAAAACATGAGAAAATTTTCCCAATGACTTAACATTAGGGCCAACTTCGGAGGGCCGTAACTCTGACAATTTTTGAGCTAGAAACATCAAATTCGGGATGCATGGACCGTGGGGCACCCTGACCCGGCACTAGAAGTTGCGGTGTGATCCGGCACTCTGGTCACTTTTTACCATGCCCACAATTTCTGGCCATAAGAAACCCATTGAGCACAATGTTATTTGGCCGTTTTTTGACCCTCAATTTCGCCCACAGATTGAGATATCGACACGGGACAAACACTGAAACAGGCAAAATTCTTGGGAGACGGTTGCTTGTATACAGATAAGAAATCACATTTCGAATTCGCTCGCTATTCGAGAAAATGCGAGAAAAATTTCCCATTGACTTAACATTACGGCCAAATTCAGACGGGCGTAACTCTGTCAGTTTTTGAGGTAGGAAAACGAAAATCGGCAGGCATGGACCGAGGAGCACCCTGACCTGGCACTTGCATCGTGGCAAACACACTTGCATTTTCTGCAGGAAATGCACCTCTAGTTAGGGTTGTTGTTGTTGTTGTTGTTATTATTAAGATGTTGGAAACATTGCTTTGAGGTTCTGCTCCATGCTGATATTCCTGAAAAAGATCCCAAGAAGCACACAAACAAAAAACAGCATATGGTACAACACAGGCTAGTAAGAGCAAACAAGTTTCATGTTTCATATAGGTCTGTTTGGTTTGTGCTGGTCTGTTGTAGGTTTTGGGCTGGTGAACATGAATGGTCTCGCTGGTATAAAACTGTTTGACCAGCATACTACTCTCTAAAATACAATGTTTGTCACAGTTTTTCTGCAGAGCTGATTGCATTATGCAGTTTCTGCAGATTTTTCAGGTGCACTTTCTTACATTTCCCATTGAACCACTTCCCAAAGGTGTTCTGTCTGTCTGGTGACTGGGAAAACCACTGAAACACTGAATTCATTGTCATCTTCCTAAAACCAGCTTGAGAAAATGATTGGTTTGTGACATTGTGGAATTAGCAATTAGAAGATTGGTAAACTGTGGCAATGAAGGGATGCAAATGGTCAGCAACATTACTCATATAGGAAGTAGCGTTCATTCCTTGAATGCTTAGGCCTAAAGTTTACCAAAAAAAAAAAATTACCCACACCATTACATCAGCAAGCTTGTTTAAAGAATCCAAGCCGAGTCTATGGATTCTGTTGGCTTTGAGTACCAATTTCTGAGGCTACTATCTTTTTGGGTCAGCTGAAATTGAATTCATAAGATCAGGCTAACTTTATTCAGTCTTTAACTGTCCAGTTTTGTTGAGTACAGGTATTCATCCATCACATTGCGCTTTTCTGCTCACCACAGTATAGAGTGGTTTTCTGTCTGCTTTATTATATCCTTTCTGTCAGCTCGAGCCAGTCTGGCCCTTCTCAGTTCTCTCTTTTCTGTTGACAGAACTGCCACATGATTGGCTGATTAGGTAACTGCATGAATGACTTAGGTGTATAGGTGTTCCCCAGTAAAGTTAGTGTATAATTTTGCTGGTGTTTTGTTTGTAAACTTGTAACACATGAAGCCATATTATAAGAAATAGTTATGGTATTGTGTAAATGAACAAAGAAATGCAGCATCAGTACAGAGGACATTGATCTAATAAAGTCCAGTGTTTCAGACTAGTAGTGGGAAAGCTTGTACTTTTGATCATAATCTCAGGAAAAATGTCTTTTTTTTTTTTTTTTTTTTAAATTGTAGACTCTCCACTGCCATGTTCGAGTCTGATGATTCTGATATTGAGGAGGGTCCAGATGGCACTCGACACAAAACCAAAATAGTAAGTAGACAAACATGTTTAAATGAAAAAAGGTCATGTAGTTATCTGATATTTAGTAATTCAGAAATAAAGTCCAATTCATATGTATACCCACATTTGTGATATTCAATTCTACCACTTTGTAGGTTTATCAGAACACATTTCCATTCATTCACATGGAACCACCTGGTAAGCTTATTTGATATTTATTATTTGAAATGTGAACACTAGAACTATTGCCACTGTTAACAAAATCATTTCAAGGTTATTGTAATAAATAGCTAGAATCTATTAACTAAATGTAACTGAAGCATGTTGCTTTATGTATTGATAGTTATTTCACTGATTAGGAACTTGTTCTTTACTTTCTTTCATTTGAAAACGAGAAGCCTTGTTACTTTAGGTCGGCCTTGGGAACCTTGTTAGGATACATGGAACCTTGTGCTCCATATAAAATACTATGAGAGTTTAAATACAAATCTGGCAACCTTAAATTAGAAGTACAGTGTTCCCTCGCTACTTCGCGGTTCGTTTATTGTGGACTCGCTGTTTCATGGATTTTCAAAAAATATTAATGTAAAATGTTTATCATGGTATTTTTGCTGTTTCATGGGGTTTTGCGGTACTCTGTTTAAAGTATTTTTGCACATGCGTAGTAGGTATTATACAGTGTAAATAACCACCTAAAATGTTAATTCATTTGGGTTAATTACCTAATTGATATTTAGCTATATTTAATATTGACGTAAATACTTTCTTGTTGTGACTGACTTCACTAACACGACAGACTTCAAAATAAAAGACTCCGCCGTTACCGAAATGTATAGACTTCACACCAGTCTATACATTTAGGTAAAGGTGAAGTCTTTTATTTTGAAAGGGTTGTTCAGCAGTGGCCATCTTTG
>JAVSBU010294486.1:0-11390 GCA_033118015.1 Loricariichthys derbyi | reverse complement strand
TTCGTCTTGGTCGCAATCCATATGAAGCTGAGTGCCTGACGTGTAAAGCTGGCACATACAGCTCTTTTTCATATAAGAGTTAGCCATATGCCTAGTGTACAACTATCTTTGTTATATCTTTGTTTTTGAACATTTGATCCATTATTAATCAATACCCCCCCACCCCCACCCCCCAAAAGTGCTGAGGTGTCCTCTTTTTCACCATCACAGATCTGGTCACCCTACATAATGAATAAAGTCTGAACATCATATACTGTAAGCTGTATTTTTATTTGCTCAGCAGATAATTGTGTATTTGCATATTGGTATACATAGAGCAGGGAAAGTACAAAACTGCCTAGGGGACTTGTACTAAATAGCCAAAAAATTGCAAGAGGATCTTTCCCACACATTGATTTATTTTATATCAACCACATATTACGTTTTTGTTTTCTTTCTTTTTTGAAAGTTGCGTGCAGCACATTGATTCACTTAGTCCCTTCTTACCTCGCATGTTTGCTCTCTCTCTCTCTCACACAAGCATATTTACTGAAATTGCAAACTGGATTACAAATCTTTTGTCATATTACAAAGCAAGCAGGTATATCAGAAGAAAGCAGAAACCTGATTGAGAAGATGCGAAAAACAACAAGATCTGTTCCTGTGTTGCAAAAACCCAAGGCTTTTTTCTCTGCTTGTTTTTCTGGTGTGCTGTGTTGTAAAGACGCAGTATTTATTACACTGGTTGTTTCTGTCCCTGAGGTAAGTCAGCTTTCGGCCATAAATAGAAACACTCTCACAGAAACTAATCTGCAATTTTCATACTGTGGGAATGCAGATCCAGTACATGGAATTCACCTGAGTTATAAGACCTGCTCATCATCATCATCTTTTTACTGCTTATATGCTAATTTTACTGACTGAGCATTCAGTCTGCTCACACTGATGCTGCAGGTGATTAATTAAAATTGTGCTAAATAAAACATTCTACATAAGAGACTGCACTGTTAAGTGTGTCATTACAACTGCTGTCCTACAACAGCTAATGCATCAGACAAAGTAATATATGGGTTAAATATGTTAATCACCGTAATGATAAAGAAAAGAGCCTTATCAAATCACAGATTGATATGCACACCAATATTGTCCAAACAACTCATGTGGTGCATTCCTGTAATTAAAATGAAGTTTGCAATAAACAGAGCCAAGCAACACTGGTGTATGATTTTGCATTTCAAACCATGCATGTTCAGTTACAACAAAGCTCAAATTAATGTTCCTTTAAAAGGCTTTCTCTTACAAACAGGAAGTTAATTGACATTTGCTAATGTATTTACCAATTGCGTTAATGATAATGTTACATAGAAACTGGATTTAAATTACTTTAAGAGATTACTATATAAAATCATTCAGCTCTAGGATGATATCATGACATATTTTTGCTTTAGTGTGAATTCCCAAAATTTCTTGAATGGTCTTTTGTGGTGGTAAACAAAGAAAACAATTGGTATAGATAGACTGTTTAGATAGATCTGATTGGCTGTATGGAGTATTTTTTAGCATTTTTATCATCACTGTTGATTATCAGTGGCATTAAACATTGCATGGACTTCAGCTTCAGATAAACAGCTGTTCACATTTCGTAACATATCTGCAGTTTGTGTTTCACTGGCTCATGACCAATTGTTTGTGTGATAGCTGATCCCAGATGCTTTGAAACACATGGTAGTTAGCCACCACCTGCCTTTAATCACATGCTATATTAACACAGTTCCACATTGAATAAATAAGAATAAGTAATAATAAGAATAAGTAAGCTACCGTGGTTTTAAAAGAGCCATCAAATTACCTATCAAAATACACCACTGTATGCATCATTTTGTGAATGCATTACATTCTGTGAAACAGGTTGTTGAACCCAATGGTCAATCTGGCTGAGCTCCAAAGATCCTGTGTGCCGAAGGTAGAAACTTCCAAAAAGTAAATCATCACTGAGTCCACTTAAAGAAACACATATAGTGGTGTTTGAAAGTTTATGAAACCTTTAGAATTTTCTTTATTTCTGCATAAATATGACATAAAAAAATCATCAGATTTTCACACAAGTCCTAAAAGTAGATAAAGAGAACCTAGTTAAATGAGACAAAAATATTATGGTTGGTCAGATATTTATTTAGGAAAATTATCCAATATTACATATTAGTGAGTGGCAAAATTATTTGAACCTTTGCTTTCAGTATCTGGTGATACACCCTGTGCATCAATAACTGCAACTAAATATTTCTGGTAACTGATGATCAGTCCTGCACACCGGCTTGGAGGAATTTTATCCGATTCCTCTGTACAGAACAGCTTCAACTCTGGGATGTTGGTGGGTTTCCTTACATTAACTGCTTGTTTCAGGTCCTTCCACAACATTTTGATTGAAGGTCAGGACTTTCACTTGGCCATCCCAAAACATTAACTTTATTCTTCTTTAACCATTCTTTGGTAGAATGACTTGTGTGTTCAGGGTCGTTGTCTTGCTGCATGACCCACCTTCTCTTCAGATTCAGTCCATGGACAGATGTCCTGACATTTTCCTTTAGAAGTCTCTGACATTTCAGAATTCAAAATTCATTGTTACATCAATGATGGCAAGCCACCCTGGCCCAGATGCAGCAAAACAATCCCAAACTATAACACTACCACCACCATGTTTCACAGATGGGATAAGGTTCTTATGCTGAAATGCAGTCTTTTCTCCAAACATAACACTTTTTCTTTTAAATCAAAAATTTCTATTTTGGTCTCATCCATGCATAAAACATCCTTCTTAGCCTTCTGGCTTGTCCACGTGATCCTAGTAAGTGTGATACTAGTTCCTAGTAAGGGAGAGGGAACAGGTTGTCACCTATAGAGAAACAGTCACCTCTCACTTTTATATACAAGAACTAATAGACTGAGATGTGCCATAATTCCATGTGGCATTATGCTTTTTAATATTTTGTAATAGCAGTATATATTTTTGTCAGTGTATATTATGCTTAATTTATTTTTTCTAATTGTAAATTCTTTTTAATTTAAACTTTTGCCATAAAATTTGTATAATTCCCATGTAGGTTGGTCTGTGCTGGAAAGCCACATCATCCCACGGCTCTCCTCTGACAATTTTTGGCTTCCACAGCAGGCGGTAATTGAACCCAGATTATATAAGCCCTCTTGCACACGTATTTCTTTGCCTGGCTTTATCTCTGCATTGGAGTTTTCTTAGGGCCTACAGCTTTGGTGAGGTCTCTGTACAGGGCCTTGGGTCTGTTAGTTTTTATATTATATGTTTTTGTGGGTTGTGACCCTTCCAGTTTGCATTAGGACTGTTAGGTCTTGTCTTTAGTATTATCTGTTTGTCTTTGTTGTCTGCTTGTCCTAACACTGTTTGACTTTAATGCACTTTGTTTAGGATTGTTAGCATTTAGCATTGTTTGGGTCTTAGCTTTGGTGTATACTAGCATTTATCCATCTTGTAACCATAGTCTGTTTGTATTTGCTTTGTGTCTTGAGGTGGAAGCCTGTTGTCCGTGTGTTAGTGTCTCTGTTTTCTGTGTGTCTTTAAGCATTGTACACTTGACCTCTGTGGTTAGTCTGTTTATCTCTATGTCCAGTGTACATAAAACCTGCATGCTTGTAACTATGGCTGTCTTCCTGCTCCTGATATACCTAGAGTGTGACAGTTGTAAGGTAGAATGTTTATTAAATTAAAATAACTGCTACATTGCTGTGTTGTAAAATGTGGCTTTTTTTCCATCTGCTTGTCAGTTTAACAGTTAGCAGCTCCTCCCTGAATAGAGGGAGAGAAAGGGGAAAAGTTTTCTTCCTTTTTGGGTTGATGGGGGATGTACATAAATACCAAATCTTTTTGTGCTCTCTCTTTCCAAGTAACAGCAAAAGGACATGGCGACCGCAGGCAAGGTATGTATCATTTGCACCCTCTGTTCCTGAATATCATTAAAATAGGATATTAGCTGTTTCAAAACTGTAACTAGTTTGACTAACCAAGTAGTAGTTACTAGAGTAGTTTGGATAAGTTTCTAATCCACTCACTGTCGTAGTCAGTCATTTTGAGGCTACCAGTTTGAGGCAATTCCAACAATAAAATGCTAGCAAATATTCAGTTTAGAAAACACTCAACAACAAACAACTGTATGGTACAATGTAGGCACCAATAATTGTGTACCTTATTTTCAAATAGCATTAAAAATGTTGTTTTTGTAAGTTCTGTTTTGAAAACTGACTTCAATTAATTTAATTCAAATATGACATGCATAATTTTTATTGGTGATAAAAGTAGCAAATGAAATATTAAGCATGAGGTAAACTTTAAGAGATAAACTGAAGAATATTTGCTTTAGGAAAAAGTTGCAGTCTGATTCTAATGTCTATATTGCAGCTCTACAATACAGATATAATAGTTAAAACACATTCAACACTAGTACCAGCAGTCTTATATAACAACCTGGCAGTACTTGTGATATCGATTTGGCATTTGCTGAGCTTGTGAAATCCCCCTTATTCTTTGCACTCAAGACAAACATTGCTCAACAGTCATAAACAGATGTTAAGAAACACTCCACATGCAGAGTCGTGGCTTTACAGAGCTTCTCTTCATAACCACTCTGCACTATTAACAGGATTAAAAATACTTTGTCAAATGTTTGTGTACTTTAGGTGATTAAATGTCAGGCTGCTGTTGCCTGGGAGCCCAATACTCCACTGATGATCGAGGAGATTGAAGTGGCTCCTCCCCAAGAGAATGAACTCCGAATCAAGGTTAAACCTTTCTCGTGTATGACTTTGCTATAATGACAAAGCTGTAAATATAGCATGTCACTGCTTTGAGACCACGCTCCATTCTAAAAAGCACTATACAAATAAATTTGACATGTTTAGTGCCTGACTGAGCCTCTTATAACTTGGCAACATGCATTATGTGACTTTGCTCTGTGCTGTAGATTGTTGCTACAGGTGTATGTCACACCGACTTGTACCATCTCTTTGAGGGGAAGCATAAGGAGGGCTTCCCGGCTGTACTTGGTCATGAGGGAGCTGGTGTGGTGGAGAGCGTTGGCCCTGGAGTCACCGAATTTAAACCAGGTCAAAATACCCACAATTATGTACTGTACTCTTAATATCGACAGTCAATGGCTGCTTGCTTGTCTATTGTAAACTGTGTGTACATGCTTACAGGTGATAAGGTTATACCGCTCTTCATCTCTCAATGCAAAGAGTGCAAATTCTGTAAGAATCCAAAGACTAACCTGTGCGAGAATGGCTGGTAAGAACCACAAAGACATGCATGGGTGCATCCAAAAAGGTGGCTGTTTCCATTTATTGGAAGTGTAATAATCTAAGCAGTAGTAATATAAAGGTGCTTCAAGCTACAGTTTGTACTGATACTCCTGCTGTAAAGTGATGACACAGTAATGAGTATGCAGAGGGAAATGTAGTTATTAAAATTAATACCATAGAGGTATTACAAAATCAGGAGTGGTTGCATTAGCCCCTATTAAGTTCAGCTGAGTTTGCTCACTGTATTGCCTAACAGGAATTGTGGATTCTTGATGCTTATTTCTAGGGAACAAACCTTAAGCCAAATATTTATGGCTGTAAAAATATTCCTGCTAAGCGAGTGCATTTTCGCCAGTGTAGTTAGTGTACGAAATGGTGTGTAAAAATGGCACCATACATTCGCGTACTTGGAAACGAGATGAAAAAAGTTTGACGCAAAAGTTTCTGAGCACTATTTCTAAGCTATATGATTCTTAGCAGCCAAATTAAACAAGCAGATCTTTAACATATATAAAAACAATAACAGAAACTGATGTGAAGAGTAATGTTTAAGGCAGAAGTGTGCTAATGCACCTCACCTATCATCAGTAGATAGACTGGGAGAGTTCTTTATGAGGGTTTCTGGTCATCTTGTCTAAGTATCCATACACTGATTAATGGCCACTTTGCTAGTAGCAGGTTGGGGACACTGCTGGAAACTAAAATTTTGGTTCATATTGACCTGACTGCATCACGCCATTGCTGTTTGTCAGCTGCATCTCCATGACAATTTTCCATTCCACCACATCCCTGAGCTGGTGAATGGTGGCCAGCTGAATAGGGTAAACTCATTGTCAGGTTCAAGAAAGCAGTTTGCAATGATCTGAGCCTTGACACGGCACATAGGTGGGTACACTGTAATCATAAAGAGATGGACATGGTCAGCAACAGTATTCAGGCTGTGCCATGTAAACGATGCTCATCTGATATTAAGGAGCCCACAGTGTGCCAAGAAAATATCCCTCAGAGCATTGTTGGCACAATGTGGTCTTTTACTGCAGTAAGCAATCTGCAAGTTTGAAATTCATATACACAGATGCATGTAGTTATGAGTTGCTGTTGCTATTCTATACCCCGTAGATCAGAATTTTATTAAATACTCAGGTCAGCACATCTAGCATGAAAATCCATGCCAGCTTCAAAATTGCATATTTCCCATTCTGACGCTTGCTCTGAAATTTAGTAGGCCGTGTCTACATGCCTAAATGCAGAATTTGTGCCATGTCAAGGAGTAGTTAAACGTGTATACACAACCACAATGCTGCTTCTAATCTGTATTTGTAAAATTAGTCTGAACCTAAAAATTGTTTAATTTATAGGTCTAGTGAACGCTATGCTCAGATGTCAGAAACTACCACTCGCTTGTCCTGTCGTGGTCAGCCAGTCCTGCAGTTTATGGGTACCAGCACCTTCTCTGAGTATACGGTCATTAACCAGATTTCTGTTGCGAAGATCCACGATGATGCCAAACTTGACCGTGTTTGCCTCCTTGGGTGTGGTATCGCCACTGGCTATGGAGCAGCCATCAACACTGCAAAGGTACGAATACAGATGTAACTGCCTTTCTAGCTATTGTGCAAGTCCAGTGATCTAATGCAGATCTCATAAAGGCCTTAGGTAATCATATACATTTACATCTGCTACATTAACAAACCATGGTTGATGTACTTTATTCTAGGACCCAACACACCATGTTTGTAATTGAAGGTTCTGTTTTGTAGTGGTGGTGTGACATGCATCGTCTAGGATGTCTTAACTGCTGCTTTAACAGTTTTAACATTTACAAAACAGGTGACATATTGATAAAGAAGCTCAGACCTTAGGATCTGCAGACTGGCACAGGAGCAACAAGTAAAAATATCTTCCTCTTATCCCACTTATGACTTAGAAAACTCAAGGAACAAAACCTTCAGCTAATGTTCAGTTTTGAGTTTAAAGCCTCAGTTCAGTACTGATCGTACTTCATCTGCGTCTGATCCTGTTTCTAATCCTGATTAGAAGTTTAAAAAATGATGCACACCCATGGAGAGTTTGCAATTCGTGGACTCGGTTTTGCTGCTTTTGATGATGTGATATTAATTCTCATTAACACTTTAATTAGGGATGATTTTTAAGACTTAATCTCTAAAGCACCTATGGAGGCTTATTCAGACTGGCACAGCATCCTGTCATGAAAATCAGTCTAATTGTGCTGTATACAGGAGCTCAGACTGAGCAGAGGCTCAAACTGTACACACACTAAAGAATGATCCACCATACAGGAGCTCACACTGTTCCAGCTCAGGATTCAGCCTGGTTCTGCTGTTCAGGTTTTGTATGGACTTGAAAGTGACTTTCCTTAAAACGGTCTTAATTCGAATAACTCAGACACAGCTAGCAGAGTCAGTCCTGAGAATGGTCACATCTCAGGAGGTTTAATATTTAGGAGGAGTGATGGAGGGCAGTCGCAGAGGTTTGCTCCTGCCAGGCTTCTCCTCCAGCCTCTTGGTCTCTGCAAACAGCAGCACAGAAGTCCTCTCCTTCACCGGGGGTTTCTTTGGTGGTTGGACTGTATGGATTTCTGCTACAATTACGGAACATCACGTCAGTGCAAATCAGTTACATTTATTGTCTCTCACCTTATCTGAGGGTGAGTGGGCGGAGTCATTAGCTGTTTCCTCAGCTCATTGATCTCCATCAGAATTGAGTTCTCCTGCGCGTGTGCACACACACGCCTGTGAGCTTTGTACAACTTTTCTATGATCTTGCGTATTTTTCTGCTCAGTTTTTCAGACGTTATCAGTCCACTTTGTTGGACACATGGTTAATTGCCATTTCCTACTTATTTGAAATAAAACTTTCAAAACTAAAATAAACATTGTTACTTGGGTACACCTGCATATAAACATATTTATTTCATGTCTAGGGTTCTCCTAGAATAGAAGAATTAGCAGGACATTCCAGCAGTGGTCAACAAGTCTGGCTGTCTGTTACCATCTTGGATTTTAGGAGATTAATTTGTAGTTACAACAACTAACCACTAAATGGACAGGAGCAGCAGAGCATTCTATTGGCTGATATGCAATTCCACTATAAAACTATTGCATTTAGGAGATGACTTTTAATCAGCTGTCCACTGTAGTGACCGCTATGTGCCAGATGGTTAACTGAACTAAATGAAACGCAACCTTTATAAACTTATTCTTTTCTGCAGCATGAGTGGCACGTTCTCTGGCCAGCTCCCTCTTCGTTAAAAAAGACTTGACTGCTAAAAATACTTAATGCTTGTGCACATAGAGGTGGTTTGGCTTTGAAAAGATGAAAGCTGGTTAAAAGACAGCAATCTACTAACTTTTGGAAATTGGCTGCCATTAAAATCATTCTACTTAAGTCCCTTCTGAGAAAAATGCAACAAATGCCAAGGTGTAACAAATTCTGTCACCAGTTATATTGTTGAGATGAGTTCAAACAACTTTTGAATACTTTAGACCTAAAATATACCTTTCCAAAGTATTGTCTATTGTTCTCAGCGCCAGAAAATAGTAAGGTTTTTTGGTGTAAAACAAACACCCTATTTCTCTGAGAAGGGGTTGTGATTTGTATGTGATTACAGGTAGAACCAGGCTCGGTCTGTGCAGTGTTTGGACTGGGTGCAGTGGGTCTCGCTGCAGTCATGGGCTGTAAAAATGCTGGAGCCTCTAGGATTATTGCTGTGGACATAAATGATCAGAAGTTTGAGAAGGCAAAGATCTTTGGTGCCACAGAGTTCGTGAACCCAAAGGCGCACAATAAGCCTGTAAATGAGGTTCTGATGGAGATGACCAATGGAGGAGTGGACTTCTCCCTGGAGTGTGTGGGCAATGTGGCTGTTATGGTAAGCTGTACTATCATGAATGTGTTGCTTATTCCTATATCTTGTCATCTGATGTAATCTTGTGTCTTTAAAGAGGAGTGCCCTGGAGTCATGTATTAAAGGTTGGGGTGTGAGTGTTCTCGTTGGTTGGACGGACCTTAATGACTTCTCTGCTCGCCCAATTCAGCTAATTTCTGGAAAGACCTGGAAGGGAACCCTCTTCGGAGGTAACACTGCATGTTGTCATACAAATTTTACAAATGGTTTAAAGAAATTACATACACATTGTCAAGTCTGTTGAAGACAAACTGATCGTTCAAATTCCAGCTTAGAAAAGGAATGTGCCTGGGAGAATCTCCTTCAGCATCAGACTCATGCAATGCTTTGACTTATCTAATGTATCTTGTAACCCAGGTTCTGGTAAGCTTCATGTGAACAGTTTTGTACATTTCTGACAAACGTTCCAACCTTTCTCGGTACTCTAACGCAGAGGCACGTGGTCTTTTTTAAACATTGGACATGCAGTAATGATTAAGAGCAGTGGATACAGTGAACAGAGGCTTCAATTCTTAAATATTTCTCCATGTTTTATTTCCACTCAATTCCCCTGTGTACTGAATGAGAATTGAACACATTTTTTACAAAAGCTTTTGTAGCTTTTTTCATTTACTTGAGAGGCAGAAATCAATGGTAAGCTCTCCTGTGGTACATGGGTCAAACATGCTATGCCAACGCCATGGGGACCTGGGTTTGACTTCCAGTTACATTCATGATGGGTATCCCAACCAGACCCAATTGGCAGTGTCTGATAGTGAGCAGGCTGGTTCATCCCCAGTGCTGCAATAGTGACTCCTCTAGCCCAGGGCACATTCCTGCCTTTGATAGCAAAAAAGTGGGGTTAAAACATGGAGGGGGAAAAATGTTTCTTGGGATCATTTGGTTTAAATATGCTCAAATTAATGGCTGTATGTCCCAGGATACAAGAGTAAGGATTCTGTCCCAGAGCTAGTTCTTGACTACATGGCTGGCCGAATAAAGCTGGATGAATTTGTGACACACACTATGAGTTTGGAGCAGGTCAATGATGCTATTGAGCTCATGAAGACTGGAGGATGGTAAATTTTAATATACACTATAAATACGCAATATACACTGCTAAAAATAAATAAAGGGAACACTTAAACAACACAATGGAAATCAGATTTCACATGGAGGCCACACACAATACTGAGCCTCATTTTGACTTGTTTTAAGGACATTACATCAAAGTTGGATCAGCCTGTAGTGTTTTTCCACTTTAATTTTGTTAATAATTGTGTGGTTCATAAATTTGATTTCCATTGATTTGTGACTTTGTCAGCACATTCAACTTTGTACAGAAAGTATTCAATGAGAATATTTCATTCATTCAGATCTAGGATATTATTTTAGTGTTCCCTTTATTTTGAGCAGTATACATTTTTGGTATTCAAGTGTCTGAACCTAACTACTTTTTGTTTCACAGTATTCGAACCATCTTGAATGTGACTAAATGAAAATCGTGAAGCAGACATCATGCTGAATGTCAGGTCTGTGTGCCTAGATCTTGTAATCAGCTAAAGTTTTGAAACTGCTAATTACTGCTGAATTTTGTCAGACTCCAAGCCCTATCATATGCGTTTAACCTTTACTCTAGCTGGTAATGTAAACAAATTGCTCAAGATGTTAACTTCAACTGCATGACTTTATAAACCTGTGAGCATCTGAAGATGGACTGGATTTTCTTGGCAAGATAAAGCCATTATACACTTTTTGGATCAGATTATGTAAATTGGTGATAATAAATGCATGTATAAAAATTCTTGCTTCGAGACTCCATTTATATTCTCATTCAGTTCCAGAACTAAAGATGGGTAAAAAAAAAAAAGCCTTTTAATACAAAATCTCTCCGGATCCTCCCCAGTTCTAGAAACATCAAATGTAGGATGCCATAACTTACCTTTGACACCTAATATTCAGACAGAATATAATCACCAACTAGTCGTGAGAACAAAGTTTATTTACTGAATCATTTACCAGGATTGAAATCCATAAGCACCTTCAATTATCATCCTTTGTATGACATTTCTTACAGTTAACGATTTATGACCGAAAAGGACAAACTGCCTTTCAAACATCACCCTATTGATGATGTCCCAATTCTACCAGGCATTTTTCATAGCGCAGAAGCACATAT
>JAVSBU010294162.1:0-11393 GCA_033118015.1 Loricariichthys derbyi | reverse complement strand
GAGGGACAATGTGACATTACAAAACAGTAATTATAAAAGGGCTTTTCACGGTCGTAATTTCTATACCGCATGCTTATGGGAAACATAGAAGCATTCTATGTCGCAAACTCGTGGTAGCCATAGCAGTCTGCGACAAAGTCACTGTAGCCAGAGTTAGAATTGTTTCCATATCTGTAACTTCCATATCTGCCTTGATTGTACCCTCCACCGTTATTAAATCCATTCCTCGTCCTCTGCCCCGTCCTAATTTCCCTCGTTCTACTGTTCCCTCAAGACTCAACACTTTACTTTTAGCTGATGACAATTTCTGTGCCTATATTGTGTCTTCTATAGATGATTTATACATTAATGCAGTTGGTCTCTGAAGCCCTTGTTTGGGAAACCCTTAAGGCTTATTTGCGTGGCTAAATTATATCCTATGTCATCCACGCCAATAAGCAATATAGACTTGATTTACAGAATCTAATTCTAATTCTTCATCACCATCTTAAGGAGCGTGCTGAGATACAATTACAGATTGATCTTCTAACCACAAAGGAGACAGAGTGTCTCCTCTTGCACTCTCGTAGCAAATATTATGAGAATGGGTATAGACCCTCAAGATTGCTAGCTCAACCTTCTGAAGATTCACTACTTCTAATCTTCATTACTGCTAAATTTATTTCAGAAATTATAGATGAGAATGGGAACGTGTGTATAGATCCTCTGTTAATAAAACGTTTTTTTTTTTCAGGAGTTTTATAAAAAGCTATATACATCAAAGTTAAAGGCGACACTGAAATGAAAAGGTTTTTTGGTAGGCTAATGTTCAAAACAGTAGACTCTGCACGGGTCTCTGAGCTTGACTCCTCTATTCACTTAACTGAAATAATTACAACTATTTCTGCAGTCAGGTAAGGCACCTGGTCCAGATGGATTCCCCACCGAATTTTATAAAAAACATTTAGTAATAAACTTGCCCCTCTTCTTTTACAAGTTTATAATGAGGCCTAGTCTGTTGGTGTATTACCACCCACTATCACTGCAGTATCTATCTCTCTTCTTTTGAAAAATGATAAGGACCCATTACTTTGTTCTTTGTATAGGCTGTTATCCCTAATCAATGTTGATCATAAAATTTTAGCTAAATTATAAGCTTTATAATTGGAATCTGTCCTCCCTCCGATTATTTCATCTGACCAGAATGGATTTATTAAAGGTCGTTATTTATTGTCTAATGTTCAAACATAGTTTAACATGATATTGATGGATGGCTTTGTAGATCAACCAGAGATTATATCAGTGGATGCCTAGAAGGCATTTGATAGAGCTGAGTATTTGAAGTTCTGCACAGATTTGATTTAGGTCCTGAGTTCATCTCTTGGATGAAACTATTATATATTGCCCCGTGTGCCTCGGTTTGTACTAATAATGTCCAATCTTCATATTTCCCTCTGTTTAAAAGAACTGGACAGGACTGTCTATTATCCCCTTGTTTGCTTTGGCTATTGAGACCCTCTCAGCAGCATTGAAAACTATCAATATGAAGGTTTTTCTCTATGCTAATGATTTGTTGTTATATGTAGCTGACCCAGTAAATTCCCTTCCTTCCATACTGAATACATTATCATGTTTTGGGTCCTTTTCTGGTTACAAAGCAAACCTTCAGAAGAGTATTTGCTACCTTATAAACTCAATGGCCAAATCTATGGTTAGAACACAAATCCCTTCTCAGATGGGGGATTCATGTATCTAGGTGTTTTCATTACTGATTCACTTGAAGCCATTATCCGTACTAATTTTGACCCTAGGCCGAGATCTATTACGGTGGAAATCCCTACCATTGTCTATGATTGCTAGGGTTAAAACTGTGAAAATGAATGTTTTGCCTAAATTTCTATTTTTATTTCAAACTCTTCCAGTGTTTTTCCCCAATAAATTGTTTACTGAATTGGATAAATTGATTAGCAACTTTATTTGGGATGGCGGGCCACCCAGATTGGATTATCTTTGTTTACAAAGATTTAGATCTGCTGGCAGACTAGCTCTCCCTAATTTTTTTAATTTTATTATTGGTTAGTACATATTCATATAATTATTTAGGCCCAAGATCTACTATTGTGCAAACTGGAACTCTCCTCCATCTTGAGCTCCTATTTCTGCTCTTCTTTTTACTTCTTTGCCACTGTCTCTAGTGGCTAAGGTAAACAACCCAATTATTAGGTCCACACTCCCCATTTGGTACCACTTCAAGCGACACTAAGTTTTTTCTCCCTCTAGATAATTACCTACTTTGGATACCCATTTATTCCCCCCTTCCAGCATTTCGATCCTGTCATGATTGCAGCCTTGTTTCCTTACGCGATTTCTTTAAGGAGAGCAATCTTTTAATTTTGTTCAATTACAGGGTGAGGTCCAGTTTCCTGCTTCTCTTTTTTTTCATTACCTGCAAATTAGACACTGCTTGTCCACATTATTCCCCTCCTATCCAATTCTACCTGAATCTCAACCTTGGAAACCCTTGCTTGGTCTGAACCCCTCTCAGAAATCTCTGATATCTTCAACATATTCACAGCTCATGGCATTTACTGAGATTATGTCCCTTGGGACTAGAAATGCATGGGAGCGAGAATTAGGGATTAATATACGGATGCCTTATGGAGTGCAGCGATTAAAACGATATGCACACATGTACGCCCTGTGTCAGACTTCAGTTTCTGCAATGCAAGATTCTGCACAGGTTGCATCGTTCTAAATCACAATTGTCAAAATATTATCCATTATCAGTAGATGACTGATAATGTGGTGCTTCCCCTTGTGACCGAAGTCATATGTTTTATCTTTGCCCCACACTGTATGTATTTTGGACCAATTATTTTGATTGCCTCATCAGGGTCACAGGTTTAATATTAGATGCTTCTCTTGCTATATTTGGATTTTCCCTAAATTTCCCTTGTTTGTTGGACATGCAGTCTGGGGTGTTGGCCTTTACTTCATTAATTGCAAGATGCTTCATCCTTCATTTGTGGATGTCTTCCAAACCCCCTCCGATTTCAGTTTGGCTTACAGACGTGTTACAGTCATTAAAATGGGAAAAATCTTGGCAACTTCTAATGGCTGCATTGCCAATTTTTATGACAAATGACATCCTTTTCTTTCATATATTGCAACTTTAATTTCTTTATCAGCAGACTGAGTACATCCTCCTTTTATTTCTGTTTATAAGTATTGTTATATTATCAGTATTTCTATCACTGTTATTAATATTAGTATCATTGTTTATTTCATTTTGTAGGTTTGTTTGTTTACTTATAAAAACAAGTATTTTGTTGTTTGTTTTCTTTTATTTATTTATTTTGTATCTTTTTTGATGTTCTAATTTGAAAATAGAGACCTATAATTGTAATATTTTTTTCTGTACTTGACAATGCTTTATCGTTTATGTTATTCAGGGTTTTTTTCCCATTCTGTGATCTTGCATTTGTTTGTAGATGTTTCTCTGTCTATAAATAAATATTGAAAAATAATAAAGTACCGGTAACACACTGTTTTGAATAGGTATTATTCAGAAATAAAGGAATGTTTTCACATTGTAAATAAAATGTTACAATAATATTATGTTAAATTTCTAGTGATTTATTTTAATTATATGGGACTAAAGTTTTATTGTTTAAAAATTTGCATTGTTCTGAATTATTAACACATTAGGAATAAAAACAAAAATAAGAATGTAAAATGTAAGAAATGTTGTGAATTGAAAAATTGACAGAGTGTATCATTATACCCCTACTGCAGGTGAAAAAAATATATAATGGGAAGCTCCAAAAACTGTCAGAAGGAAGATCAGTTTGCCTCACACAACCATGGATAATACTGGTAGAGCAACTGGCTTAAGCAGCATCTTCGTTTAAATTCACCTTAAGTATTAGCTTGTCTAAAGGCCTCAATGTCATACAGACCCACGAGCTAAGTAGAACACAATGATTCTACAACTACTTTTGAAAAAAATAAATTATAATTAAATAAACTCTCAGGCACTTTTTACAATTATTTTAAACTGTATAATCAAATATATAGTTAAGATATATAAGTGTATATTATATTGCAATTTATTCGTTTATCCTTTATAAATGCAAGACAAACTGGCTGGTGGTGTAACATAACCTGGCTGTGTGGAATTGAGCTACGGCATCACGCCCAACAAAAAAGCATATTTAATGAGTGCTGGGACAAAGAAATGGCCACACCAGGGTGCAGATAAAGTGACAAGATTCTTGAATGAGTAGCATATTAATAATTCAACCAGAAAAAACAAGTTGTTGCATTTGCAAAAATCCCAAATGGGACAAACAATTATATGGTAGAAAGGGGACAGTGGTAGCTTTGTTAAGGCTTTGGACTATTAATCAGAAAGTTGTTCAAATCAAGGCTCTGCCAAGCTGTATAGCTCAATAGAAAAAACTCTAAATAAGGGTGTCAGCTAAATGCTGTAAACATGTGTAAATGGTAGAAAGAAAAACCAAGTCCACTCATTCACACGCAAACACCCAATTTCCAGACAGGAACCAAACTGGGACTAGTGGGGGAAAAACTAGTGGGGGAAAAAACAAGTATCCAGAGGAAACCCATGTAGCAGCAGGGAGAACATGCAAACTCCATACAGTTGGTGGTTGCACCCCTACCCAGGTTTCTGGATCTATGAGGTGACAGAGGTAACCACCACACCACCATGCTGCCTACAAACCAAGTCAGCAAATTTAATATCGTACATTCATGTACAACAGGTGACAGTTTATTTATTCATTAGACTTGGTGGATGTTCACTTAGTTATTTTTACTTCACAAGAAATAATCAAATCACAAATACTGTCCCCATCACAATTATTGGCACTACTGGGGAAGATGATTATAAAGACTTACTCATTCATTTTTGGTGAATTCTCAATTAGTTTAATCTCACACTCACAAAAAAACAATGAAAAACAATGAAAAATCCATTCTTTATTTGAAGTAAAGTTAGTCAGATAAAAAAAACCCTCATCAACCATGTACCACAATTTTTTGGAACTCCTGTACTGAACACATTGTACAGCCTCCCTTTGCCAATAAATCATCATCCTATGCAGTTGGAGAATAAATAGCAGGAAATCTGAAACCAAATGTGGACTCCATGCCAATGAGAAGCGAGGATGTCTTGAGAGGAGGGAATGGAAACCCTACCCCAGATTAGTGTAGTGTTCATAATAACAGTGCTCAATGTATGTCAGAATTTCAGACAAAGTTTTGCTCAATAGAAATACTAAATTTATGTCTTAGAAATAAATATTATTATCACCATAGTTTGCATATATTTCAATGGCTGTTGTAACACGTTTTTGCCATTGAGCCCCACTATATAATATGCATTTTGGGGCTTCATTACAACGGAAACCAATAATTATACTTAATTGGAGTTTTTTGTGTTTGCACTAGAGACATTTATGATAGCAAAATAAAACACCCATATCCTAGTGTCTTACAGCCTTGCATTAAAGAATATCACTAATATTTCAAGCTCTGACCTGGTGAAGCGTGCAAGAGCAACGAAGGCAACTACTCCAGTAAATCCACAAAGGCAGAGCAGGATGGAGTTAATGATGACATCTGCTCTCAGAATGTAGGACTGCCACACCAGGAAGTACACAGTGAACAAAAGTGTGAATGCTGTAAAGATGAGGCTGGCACCAATATACTTCTCACTCTCCTGCAGGTTGCCTCTCACTCCTGAGTGAGATAACCGAGAAATTAACACATGACGTCATGTACATAGGTGTATGAAAGTAAATAAATATGACTAATGTTAATGCTTATGAGTCCAGCATCAGCAAAACACTAAACAACAATGGTGTGCATGGCAGGGATTCAGGGAGAGAGCCACCGCTCTCCAAACGAAAGTTTTGCTAGCCATTCGCAATTTATTCAGCAGTTTATTCAGAAAGCTTATCTGTTAGATAAGACCAAAATAGAACTTTTTGGTGTAAATTAGTGGAAAGTTTTATAACTCATAGGTATGCAATATCGGATCTAACAGTTTTGTCTCATTTGTTTAATTTGGTTCTTTATTTACTTTTATCACTTGTATGAAAATCCGATATGTGAATTATGTTTTATGTCACATGCAGAAATAAAATAGTTACAAAGGGTTCACAAACTTTCAAGTAACATTATAGTGTAAAAACACACACACACCAAATTACTTAAAACATGCATAATTAATATGTCAGACAAATCTTACCCCAGAAGACTCTTAGGACCTCAAAGACAACTAGTAACAGGAGTAAACACACATCCAAAGCCAAGTAAGTGTCAGGATAACTCAGCACCTGGCCTGCACACAGCATTTACATATTGTTACAGTCAGATGAAGAAATATTGGAACTAATTTTAAAGATTCATTTCAAACCCTAATCCCTAGGACCCTAAAGTTGTGCAGCACCAACACTCCCTGCTGCTCCTTTGTGCCAATTTGGTCACTGAATTCTGTCACTAAGTATTGGCACTGGGCCCTGATACACTAATACCAATATTATGATATATAAAAATAAAATATAAAGCAAGTGTCCATGCTGTTACTCACAATATTAAATCCAAATGCTAGCACAGCATCAATGCTCAGTTACTACCACTAACATAAAACTCTTTTTAATGCTGATTACTTATTCAATGACACGTACTTACTTTTGTAGATGATCAGGCAGAGACTGCAAAGGAAGTAGAAGAGGCTGTAGAAGGCAGAGAGGTAGAGCAGAATTTGGAAGAGCACAGAAGAAAGCTTAGGCCTCAGATTAAGGCTAAAGGGCATGTTTAATTTCATTAACAAATCATTATTAATAGGCGCTAATATTATGATTCTTAATAGGATACACACAGGACATTTGAGACACACAACATAAGAATTCTGCTACTTAGTACCAAAAAAAATCCATAAATTGGCAAACTGGTGTAGTTGTGTGATTCTCCATTTGGGGGACGAATTTTTTTTAATGGCAGCAGAGCAGAGCAGGGTGACTGATGGCCGATAAATCATGCTGATATAATTTTATAAATTATATAATTTTTTGCAACTAATAAAAGTAATAATATTAATTGGCACAAAACTGCTGAACTGCGGGACTGTGGTAGCCTAGTGTTTAAGGTACTGGCCTGTGGACCGAAAGGTCCAGATTTCAAAGTCCACCTCTGCCAAGCTGCCACTGTTGGGTCCTTGAGCAAGACCCTTAACCCACAAATGATCGGATGTAAGAATGTATCAATTGTAAGCTGGTCTGCATAAGTTGCTGTTTTTCTAAATACAAATGTATTGCTCTCAATAGCAGCATTTATTACCAGATAACAGCATCATTTTCTTTCTGGGAAAAAACAGAAAATGTATAAATAGTTGCAAAAAATGGCCCCACCCTCACTGAATCTCTTCAGCATCTCTTTAGAATCTCTGTTTTACTCAATGACTGTTCCCAGTTTATGAGCTGCACATTGTAATGCAGGAAACAAAACTCTGCATTTTATGAACTATATTTGAATATTGGCCTTGTGAGTGCAGGTATCGGTCAATTGAGCAATTACTTGAAAAAGATATTAATAGGCCCAATTATTTGCCCAGCCCATTGATCGGTCTATTGCTACTTTTATTTAGTGAAAAAAGATGCTAGGACTTGGATTAGCGAATGCCAGTCAACAGCTAGTATAAAATTCACTTTGAATCCATATAAATAGTGTAAACATTTCAGGTTTTTTTGTGTAAAACACTGCAGTCATGACGTAAATAGGAATGCTGCTGAATAAATGTACCCTATGATCAGGAGGAATACATGATTAACTTACAATTCCAAACATCAAAATGTCTGTGAAGATTCTCAGTCGTCCAGGTCATAGTAACAGTGGGTGGTTGAAGAGAGCAACTGGACTTGCTTGAAATTCTTGAAGACGTTTCACCTCTCAGCCTTTCGGATGAGAGGTGAAACGTCTTCAAGAATTTCAAGCAAGACCAGTTGCTCTCTTCAACCACCCAATGAAACATCAAAATGTCACTCTGGCTGACATGTACTCCCCTGTCAGTCTTTATTTCCATGGTATTGACATAAACAGGCGTTACTTTCTAATAATTTGCTACAGAAATCATAGGGTTTCGCGGTAATGATAACAAGCTTAGGGACAATAATATATCGTTCAAAGATATTAAAAAGCTGCACAGCTGTATTACATTCTTTGTCGCTTTAAGCTTTTATAAAAACGCTGGTGATTGTTTAATGAACTGAGTTTATCATCATTTTATTGGAGCAGAGAAGTCTGATTTGGGGTCAAGGCCAAAGTAGCAAAGTATTAATGATAAAAAGATTTTAAAACATGGAAATCATAATGATTTTGGTGCATAAGTGTGGTTTTATTAATACATACAGTGCCCTTGCAAAAGTATTCATACCCCTCGAACTTTTCCACATGTTTTTCACATTACACCCACAAACTTTAATGTATTTTAATGTAATGTGCTAGACCGAGAAGAATTAGCAAATATGTGTGAAGTGAAAAAAGATAAATGGTTGTCAAAAATTTTAATAAATAAAACTTTTAAAAGCGTGGCATGCATTTGTATTCAGCTCCCATGCTCTGATACCGCTAAATAAAATCCAGTGTGATCAACTGCCTTCAGAACTCAGCTAATTAGGAAATAGAATCCACTTATGTGTAATTAATTCACAATATAACTACACCTGTTCTGTGAAGGTCTCAAATGGGTGTTAGAGAAAATTAGTGATTAAATAACATCACCTAAGGAACAAGCCAGACAGATCAGGGATAAAGTTGTGGAGAATTGTTAAGCAGGGTTAGGTTATAATATTCCCAAGCTCTAACCATTTCACGGAGCACTGTTCAATCCATCATCCTAAAATGGAAGGAGTATGGCACAACTGCAAACCTACCAAGGCATAGTCCCATAGAGGAGCTGCAGAGATCCACAGTTCAGGTGGGAGTTTCTGCACACAGGACAACTATTAGTCATGTACTCCACAAATCTGGCCTTCATGGAGGAGTGACAAGAAGAAAGATACAAATGCACGCAACACTTTCCAGATTTTTATTTATTAAAAATTTTGAAAACTATGTATCATTTTATTTTCAGTTCACACACACTTGCTACTTTGTGTTGGTCTATTACATAAAACCCCACTAAAATACATTTAGGTTTGTCTGTATAATATGAAAAAAATATGGACTAGTTCACAGGGTATTAATACTTTTGTAAGGCACTGTAAGCTATTTATTTTATAATGAAACATTTCTAACATGAATTTATAACCTGGGGACATAAACGGTCCCCTAATTAAAAAATTAAAAGTTCAGCAACACTAAAACTTTCCCACTGAAAAAAATCAACATAATTTGATCATCACTAAACTTTTAATATTTGGCATTTTTCAGAAAAGGATACAACATTCCCATTGCCTGTGAAACACAAAACTCACAATTATTATTAAATTCAGTTATATGATATTACGTTGTTCTTAGAAGTACAATTTTAAGTAAGTAAAAAAACACACAGCAAATGAAATTACATAGCTGTGTTACTAACTGTCTTCCACAAACACATTAAAAAAAAAGATTAAAAAAAAAACAAGCTAGGGAACTTTTTTGTCCAGCTCCTGCTGATCTGCTCCATCATGCTGTACTCTTATCATAAAGTCATTATCTGCCCTGGTATGTGTGTGAATTACATTATAGTTCAGTTGTAATTCCATTGACATTAACTTAATTGTTACTCTTGTTACACACAGAAACTTTATGACCACTCACAGGTCAAATAAATAATGATGTTGATTATCTTGTTAAAACTGTGCATATCAAGGTCTGGGATACATTAGTCGATAAGAGAACTGTCGGTTCAGTCAGTGCACTTAGTGTGTTGGATGCTGAGGAAATGGGCAGATGTATAAACCAAAGCAACCTTAACAATGGCCAAATTGCTACTATGGAAAGGATTCTGTGTAAGAGCAACTCAAAAATGGCAAGGTATGTGTGTATGGGTGTCACCACAGCCGCTCGGGTCACCAGAGGTGGCCCACGTTCTACCGTGCGGCCCCCAGCGAGACCACGCAGGCGCGCTCCCAATCAGGACGCCCACGAGCACCAGGTGCGCTGAGCACTATATATTCAGCTGTGCTGCGCTTGGTGCTTGTCGCGTCCTCGCTTCTGCGGTCGCTTTCGCTGCGCGCTCTTAAAAAGCTTAAACGCTCAGTTTCTCGTTCGGTATTACTGCTTATATTTCGGTTCTTTCAGTTTCAGCGTTCGTGTTTATTTCTGCCTGTTCGCTGCGTGCTCGGCCCCGCTCACATGCTTTTAGGGCAGCTCTCACGGTCTGTGTAGCGATAGGCTGCAGTAATATCTCTCACCCAGACTATCCATTATCGTTCTCAGTGGACATTAGGGGAGCCTGCCTCACTCTAGTCCCTCAGCTAATTTATTAGGGTTGTCAGAGCTGAGCCTCTAGTCCTTTGTTTTCCCCCTTCCTGTGGGTTTCAGTTGATTATCGCTTGGGTTTTGACCCGTTACCTTAGTCCTTCGCCTTTAGCCCCTTGCTGTCCTTCTGGCCGTATTGTCTCTTTCCACGCTCACCCTTTTTCCGTCCCACATGTCCCGGTTGCGACCCCATGCTGGGTGCCTTTCTTGCTAAGGGGTGAGGTGGCGTAAGCACCAGGAGGGCCAAGGTAACCTCCAGGGTCTTTAGACAGCGTACGGCCAGACGGCACCCATCGCTGGTGTCATCGGCACGTGCATCTTTCCCTCGAATCTCCCGCCATCCGCCCCTGCGCTTAGATCCTACACACCCCTATCATGACATTGGGCACATAAGGTTCGTAGCTACGCAAGACCAAATAAGCTATTTCCTAAATCGACAGAAGAACTACTATTACACTAAAACATCATTAGGTCTTAAAAGTAGATAGAAAACCTCATTAAACAAATTTGGAAAAAAAACCAGATTATATTTATACTTTATTGTGGTAAATTACCCAATACTACATACCTGTGAGTAACAAAAGTAGTTGAAACTCTAGGAATAGCAGTTAATTTCAGTGAGGTGTTTTCAATCAATGGTATGACAATCAGGTGGGAGTGGACAGCAGGGTTCAAATCCCACCTCTACCAAGCTGTCACTGTTGGGTCCTACAATTGCTTTGGATTGTAAGAATGTATACATTGTAAGTTGCTCTGGATAAGGGCGTCTGCTAAATGCCATAAATGTAAATTTCAAAGGGGTGAAAGGAATACACTGTATTTAAGAATATCATCAGAGAATAAAATTAAACCAGCCACTAGGGATCACTATCCAGTGTATCTTTTGTGCCAGTCCCAAGCCCGGGTAAATGGTGAGGGTTGTG
>JAVSBU010294053.1:0-11394 GCA_033118015.1 Loricariichthys derbyi | reverse complement strand
ACACTCCAGGATACACTGCGGAAGTTTCGGTAAGCCAAATCTCGGTTAACTCGGGCGCAACCGTGTATGTGTGAAGGGGGCTTTAGTTCTTGCTCTGAGATACCTTATATAGATAGGTGTGTCTTTTCAATCAGTTGAATTGGTGGACTTAAATCTAGATGGAAAATGGGAGACCTCCCACAGCTAAATTTCCAGTGTGATAGCAAAGGATCTGAATACTTAGACCATTTTTTTTAATTTTAGTTCTTTTTTTAATACATTTGCAAAAAATTCTAAAATTCTAAGTGTAATTTCATTTACACTTTAGAGACATTAAGTGAAAAAAGCTAAAACATATCTAAGTAAGTTTTCTCCAAAAATGTGCAAAGATCATATAAACATTTCACTAAATACATTATTCCATAAACATAACTATGAGCGAAATCATTAATACAGTCTGACATTTTACTTCTCATTCATGTCCATTCTGAATATCATGGTACGAGACAGTAACATGGAGGTAACAGTAAGCAGCTGGACTTTTCTATTAAGCTTATGCCTTGTTTTGGAACTACAAATCATTTTACATAACCACCATTTTTCCTAATTACAGACCTAAGCAAAAATATTACAGTAATCAAGCTCTCTGCAGAGGAATCAGTCATTCCCCGTTATTATAACCCAACATACTAGTATTAGACTAACTGACCTAAACTGACCCGAAACAGTTGAATGAACCCTATTCTGAATTCTTTCCTGTAACAGTGGTTTTTCACATTAATAGCAGATGGAAAAAGCTAGTGAAAGCAGATACTCTTGTTAGAGGATGTGGTATTATGTGGAAACACTGGGGAGAACTGCAGCAAGAAAAGCAATAAAAGAGTCTTCAATTAAAGAGCTAATATTTGGTGTGGAACCAATATAGGAGTTCTCTACAGTATCTAAAGCATAGGGATTAATGATGCTATATGTTCACGTTAAATATTACAATATATTCTTTCAATAACAGAATAATATTGATAGCACGCAAATAATAAACCTAAGTTAGGAGTCGTTTTAATAAAGGTACCATTTACTGCTCATATTTACTTAAGCTGAATGGGTAGATTCGAGTAAATAGTGTTGAATGCCGCGGAATGTTTTGCCGATTCGTTTTTGTTTAACCTGTTAAAATTCGGTAAATCACACTCAAAATTGTTACCTAGAGTTATAGAGTTTCAGTTGACACTGAAATTACCGAATACTGCCAAAGAGGATGTCACATGCTGTAGAAAAAAGATTCATACCGTAGCGATGTGGGGAAAATAAGAACGCTGCTTTGGTCGCGGATAAAAACGGGAACACAAATTGTTAAAAATCGTAGTGTGACATATTTCACATGGAAAATCTGACCCATCGCGAACGCTACATCATGCACTGACTGATTTCCGATCTCATCAGCTTCCCAGCAAGAACTCGGTGAGTGGTCTATTTTATTGCACTAAATACCATAAAATTGACTAATTCAAGCGAGATTTTATTGCTGTGGCACTTAATTAACCCAATCAGATCGATAACTGACATCCTGATAAGACCACTCCATGGGACCTTTAAGGAAACCAACAAACAAATGAGAAAGGGGTAGATCAGAGGTAACAGTGAGGAAAGTCAAGGTTAGGGCATGGATTATTTAATTGTTTTATTTAGCACCCCTTTCCACATCCCTGGGTATTTAATGACAACCACTGACCCGTAAGGTTATATCAAAACTAGTCATACATACAGATGGCACAATGGAGGAAATTTAAGACCATTGTTACCCTCCCCAGTAGTGGGGAACAAAGATCACTCCAAGAGCAAGGCGTGTAATAGTTCGCAAAGTCTCAAAGGACTTTTTAACTATCCTTTAGTATCCACTAATGACATCAATGTTTATTACTAACCCTACACTAACATTTGTATTATAGCTTTTATTCATTAACCTGATTTTTTAGCAACAATATAATAACTAGTGTCAGAAAAACTTTTGTGGCAAATTGTGCACGAGTGAGTTTTAGTGCCAACTTTTAGTACGCATAATCAAGAGAGACGAGAAACATCCATTATTTGATACAGTCTTACTACACAGTCTTCCGAAACCACAGCAATGGTAACTCGCATGCTCACTAATTCGGAACGCATGTGCGCACATGCACATGCTGACACATTGTTAAAAATGAACTGGAAAACATGGAATCCATCCAAGCTGCTGCATTTGTATCTATCCACGCTAATAAATGTGTACTTCCATAAAAATTTAAAATAATTACTTCTTCGTAAGAAACCACGCAACATTTCGGTGCAATATGTGGCTTAGCTGTCTTTTGTAATACTTTTATTGTTTGTGAACAGTAACAATTGGTTTATGATGGAACAGCCAACTGACAAACTGAATAGTATAACATGAAGCAGCCCCATTTGGGTTGTGTTCTAGTTAATCGACTTGTTCATCAGATACTCCAATGAAATACAAAGAAAAAAAGCAGGTAATGTACAAGGTCATAAATATAGGAAATAAGCAAAACTACTTTACACGCTGAGACAGTCGCATTTATCTCTGACTTCCTGCACTTGGAATCTGAATAATATCCTGATGTGA
Organism: Loricariichthys derbyi; assembly: GCA_033118015.1. Lineage (NCBI taxonomy): Eukaryota > Metazoa > Chordata > Actinopteri > Siluriformes > Loricariidae > Loricariichthys > Loricariichthys derbyi. The sequence continues at coordinate 8,798 of JAVSBU010294053.1, read as the reverse complement.
TTTTAATCACATATACTTACATGTTTATAGGTAAAGGCATTTTAAGTTAGCTAGAAGCATATTAAGTTACCCCCTTGGGGTCCATTCTGGATCCGTGATATGGCCTTGTCTTCAATAGCAAGCCTATAGTGATATGCCAAAATTTTTAGGAGGAAAGATGATTGAGAACAGTGTTCTAAATTTATGGGGTGTAGGAGTTTAGGAGTTCCTGATCATTGTAACAGCATGGTCTGGCTTTTGTATGATGGAAGTTATTCCAAACGTCTAAGCCCATTAGAAAAAATCTTGCATTTCTTTTTAATTTAATATAATGTATTTTCATTACAAATACAGTGGTACCTTGAGATACGAGTTTAATTAGTTCTGTAACCGAGCTCGTAAATCAGTCAACTCATATATCAAACAAATTTCTCCCATTTAAAATAATTGAAATAGATTTAATCCGTTCCAGCCCTGTGAAACATCCTCAAACCATACTAGATTATGAAATACGTTTTGAATTAAGACATACGCATGTATAATTCATCAATGCATAACAAAATATATGAAATAAAAGGAAAAAAGTGTTATTTAGTACTGTATTGTTACCTTTGAGACAAACGAGTTCAGCTAACAGAGGTGAAAGGAGGAGGAGGAAGTATTGCAGGCACTGTAGACACGTAAACTAAAACTGTACTTTCTTTACTTAAAATGAAACCACAAAAACTTAATTATAAAAATGCACTTTCTTAACTTTAAACTTAACATTTTAGCATTACGTATTTTTCATTTAATCACCACCTGTTTTTGGTTTTTTTGGTTGCATTTTACCCTTGCAGGCATTTTATAGAATTAAAATCTATCCAAAGAGGTTTGCTTTTGCCTTCTTTTTAAAATGTTACGGAAATGTGACAATAAAAAGTGTCATTAAAAAGTGCTGAAGAACAACCAGTTAACGTTTTCTGGAGGTTTTTTCTATCGACATCATTCTCTTCTTCTTTTCACCACGGCCGTTTACACTCATTTCTTCTGCCTCATGATAGCTCACAAAAAAAGTTAGTAAAAAATGCAAAAATGATGCACATGAGATTCTACTTCATTCTGTAAGACGCTGGTGTTTTGCTGATTCTGGACCAATCTCATAATTTCGCTCGGATCTTGAACAACAATACAGATCGAATCGCAACTCATACGTTAAAAAATTTGTATGTTGGGCTGCTCGTATCTCAAGATACAACTGTAATATATTCATCACAATTACTGAAAATTACATTTCAATTATACACATTTGGCATATCCCCTTTATCTGTGATGGCAGATTGCTTGAATTGACATGGAATCCACAAGTTTGTACGAAATCTGATGATCCATGTTATCAAAGTATGATTTCACAATATACCAAAGAGCTTCCTGTGATGTTCCTGAAGACTTGGTTTTCTTAATATTTAAGTTCCCCAATAAATTTGGTATTTAGCAGACGCCCTTATCCAGAGTGACTTACAATTGATAAATCTTACATTTAAGCTATTGTGGGTTAAGGTTCTTGCTCAAGGACCCAAAAGTGGCAGCTTGGCAGAGATGGGATGTGAACCCTTGACCTTCTGGTCATAAGTCCAGCACCTTAGCGGCTAGGCTACCACAGTCTCATCTAAACCCCATCTAAATGTCATATCACTTTGGAAGAAAGTCCAAAGCAGTCGGAGCAATCAAATTATGGTAGGCTGATTGTATAATTATGGAAACAACATTATTTTTTTTAATTAAAGAAAACTGCAAAATATAAGTATTTCACTACTGATGTCAGACTCTCCTCCCACCCCCCATTATAAATGACTCATCGTTAGATGTCATTACACTAAAGCATCTCAATGATAAACGTAAGCACATGATGTGGCCTAGATTCCACCACAGGATGCAGAAAGTTAGCTCATAATGAGTAACTATCTTGTTCTAGGCTTGGCTGATGTCTTCAGTAATATTTCAAACCAACTCTTCCAAGTACCATTTGGAAAAGCTTGCTGAATTGCGCAACACTTCATAAGCAGCACTAGCCAAAACGTGTGTTCTTCCAAACTAGAGCTCATATTAGCTTCTGGGCCAGAAATGAGCGTGGGCAATAAAAAGCTTCTGAAAGTGGTGGTGAAGTTGGACTTGAAACAGTCAATAAATCTATAATATCAGAAAGTTTGCCGTAATGAGCACTCGCTGAATGCAACTGGATTTAAGTGCAATACTGATCTAGTACAACAGCAAGGAATCTCTCTAATAGTCAATAGAGCCTAAAATTACGAGAACAAACAGCTTTCTAGATCATGGGCAAAGCAGACAAGTACAAAACCCAATCCAAAATCTATAACAGATCCAATTGGTTCCACTTGGCTTGCCATCTGCTCATTATGTAGGAGGTTAGAATGGCCTTGAAATCAGTTGGGGGGTCTTACGTTTGTACGTCAACACTGAACTACTTCCCCTATTGATCTGCTCTTTTGTTGATCTGAAGGCCGCGGTCATCTGGAACCCAGCAGTGAAACCATATCGTGGTATGGTCAGACTCAAGGGCCCCCAAGACAAGACTTGGAATCGGTACATACAAGAACTCTGTGTTCTTGGTGTGTTCTATAGCCAACAGCAAAGCACATTCCTCAGCCTGTATAATAAGAAATATATTGCCCTGATGTCAGAGATTTTCCAGAGGTACATGTCCAGGTGTGTCGCCAATATTTTTATTTTGGCACAGGTCCATGACTGTATTAAACTTTTTGAGTTCCCGCGGCTGATGGTGTTTGGGTACGCTAAGGAGTCCATGTCTAGTCCTATCTCTCAAGCGCAGCTCTACCCACAGTGGAAAGGGGTAAATAAGATTTGGTCTAGCCTCATACAGGGGAAGACTGGTGTATATGTTGCATTCCTACAATTGGCCTTGTGTGTGTGGTACAATAATAGACAGTGGTCCTTGAACATTTGTGAACACTAGAATTTTCTATATTTCTGCGTAAATATGACTTAAAACATCATCAGATTTTCACACAAGTCCTAAAAGTACATAACGAGAACCTATAGAACCTTTAAGAAAATGATCCAATATTACATATTAGTGAGTGGAAAAATGTGGACCTCTAGGATTAGTAGTTAATTTGCAAGTGAAATTAGAGTTAGGCATTTTTAATCAATGAGATGATAATCAGGTGTGAAGGGGCACCCTGTTTTATTTAAAGAACAGAGATCTATCAAAGTCTGCCTTCACAACAGGTTTGTGGAAGTGTATCATGGCATGAATAAAGATTTCTGAGGAGCTCAGAAACAGCTGTTGATACTCAACAGGCTGGAAAAGGTTAAAAAAACCATCTCCAAAGAGTTTAGACTCCACCAATCCACAGTTAGACAGATTGTGTACAAATGGAAGAAATTCAAGATCATTGTTACCCTCCCTAAGAGTGGTCGACCAACAAAGGTCACTCCAAGAGCAAGGCCTGTAATAGTTGGCAAGGTCACAAAGGACCTCAGGTTAACCTCTAAGCAACTGAAGGCCTCTCGCACATTGGCTAATGTTAATCTTTATGAGTCCACCATCAGAAGAACACTGAACAACAATGGTGTGCATGGCAGGGTTACAAGGAGAACATTATTTCCCATCTGCAGTTTGCTAAAGATCACGTGGACAAACCAGAAGGTTATTGGAAGAATGTTTTGTGGGTGGATGAGACCAAAATAGAACTTTTTGGTTTAAATGAAAAGTGTTATGTTTGGAGAAAGGAAAACACTGCAATTCAGCATAAGGAACTTATTCCATCTGTGAAACATGATGGTGGTAGTGTCATGGTTTGGGTCCGTTTTGCTACATCTGGGCCAGGACGGCTTGCCATCATTGATGGAACAATGACTTCTGAATTATATCAGATCATTTAAAAAGGAAAATATCAGGACGTCTGTCCATGAACTGAATCTCAAGAAAAGGTGGATCATGCAGCAAGATAACGACCCAAAGCACACAAGTCGTTCTACCAAAGAATGGTTAAAGAAGAATAAAATTAATGTTTTGGGATGGCCAAGTCAAAGTCCTGACCTTAATCCAATGGAAATGTTATGGAAGGACCTGAAGTGATCAGTTAATGTGATTAAACATCCCAGAGTTGAAGCTGCTCTGTACAGAGGAATGGGATAAAATTCCTCTAAGTCAGTGTTCCAGAAGGTGTGTCATGGAGCAAGACAATGATCCTAAGCACACAAGACATTCTACCAAAGAATGGTTAAATAAAAATAAAGCTAATGTTTTGAGATAGCCAAGTCAAAGTCCTGACCTTAATCCGATTGACATGTGATAGAACCTGAAGTGAGCAGTTAATGTGAGGAAACGCATCAACATTCCAGAGTTGAAGCTGCTTTATATGGAGAAATGGGATATAATTCCTCCAAGCTGGTGTGCAGGACTGATCAACAGTTACATATATCATTTAGTTGTTTAATTGCTGCATTTTAGGTTTCACACTAGATGCAAAGGTTCACATACTTTTGCCACTCACTATATATGTAATATTGGATTATTTTACTCAATAAATAAATTACCAAGTATAATATTTTGTCTCATTTGTTTAACTAGGTTCTGTTTATCTACTTTTAGGACTTGTGTGAAAATCTGATGATGTTTTAAGTCATATTTATGCAGAAATATAGAAAATACTAAATGGTTCACCATCTTTTAACACAAACAAAACAAATGAGAAACAAGTGGGTGGAAAGTGGACTCAATGTCTGTGACTCAACTGTAAGAAATCGCCTAAAAATGAGATTTACAAAGAGAAAAGTTAAACCAAAGCCATCATTAACACCTAAAGAGAACAGAACAAGGTTCCAGTGGGATAAAGAAAAGCAATCATGGACTGTGGGTGACTGGATGAAAGTGATCTTCAGTGATGAATCGTGAATCTGCATTGGACAAGGTCATGATGGTGGAATTTTTGATTGGTGCCAGTCCAATGAAATTTACCGTATGAAGATAACTTGTTAAAGAGAAAATGTAAATTTCCACAGTTGTTGATGATATGGGGCTGCATGTCAGGTAAAGGCACGGGGGAGATGGCAGTTATTACATCGTCAATAATACATTACAATTTTGGATACTTTTCTTAGACCATAAGTTGAAAGTATGTATGGTGATGATGACTTCATTTTTCAAGATGATAAAGCATCTTTTCATAGGGCAAAGGATAAGAAAACGTTCCTTATAACGTCATATAATGTCAATTTGCCGGCAAATAATCAAGATCTCAATCCAATTAAAAATCTCTGGTGGAAATTTGACAAAATGCTCAATGACAAGGCTCCAATCAGGAAAAGCAGTAAAAAACAGAGGAGGCAGATTGATGAAGAATCCTGTTTGTATTTAGTTAAGCCCAAGCCTTTGAGAATTCAAGCTCTTAAATTAAAAAAAAAAAGGTGCAGGTGGTGCAAAAACGTACTAATGGTGCAGAGTTTCCATAATTTATTCCATATTTTTTTCCTCAGAATTTAGTGATTCCATAATTATTTCCTCTACGTAAACTCCACAGTTATCTAATAATCTTCTATATATGATGTTATTTAATGTTCAATCCAATAATAAGCCAATTATTATTAATTACAGTATTTAAAAGTGATTAACTGATTATTAATTGCTGATTATTCATTGTGAAAATATTTACTTCTATGGCCCACAATGCAAATTCCAGGCATCGCAAACAGAAAGGGAGTTAAAAAGAGAAAAACATGGTGTTCTTACCGCCCAGGTCTTACTAAGTCTGAAGATGGGTGCACTCTGTAAAGCTGATACCACTGACACCAGAGAGTGCATGTTATTCAGCTCTAGGAGCTTCTATAGGGAGATCAACAAGACAGACAATTCACAAAAATTACACAAAGTTTAGAAACACAAGGTATAAACTATGTATGTATAAATAATAATTGGTTAACAAGATATATAGGCACCTGGGTAATGCCGTGTAAATTTGTTAGCCCACCACCATGGAACAAATCCCGGAAGTATCAGTTGTGTTGGGAGTCACTGTTTGATAAAAGGAGCGCCTGACAAGGGGGACAACATGGGTTGATGCCCACTTCAGGGTACATGCACCTGCATTTCTCGCCAGCACCCTGTGAATTCTGGACCTGCCCTGCCCCCTACAATATTACATACAAAGGTGGCTGATCTAATAAAGGACATGTTTTAAATTGCATCTCTTCTACAACAATTAGTTGCAAAGCTTGGTCAGTCTTTCCCTTCTGTGTCCCTTCTTTGTCCCCCATTTCCTAAAGCTGAGGTCAGGCTCTTGTCATCCTCCACTCATCCAGAATGTGAAGACAGCTGGACTTTGTTTAAATGTACTACATTTATTCAAAACAGTGCTCGTCTGTTTTTGCTTTTAGACTAGAACCTCTCAGACTTGCAGAAACATGCCTAAGGGTGGCAGGTGAAAAATGTTGAGGGAACAACAGCTAGAAAACTAGCGCAAAATATGAGCTAGCAACAGATTAAAACCATAGTGCAATTGTAGATACTTTAAAATTAAAGGAATTGAAATTCATTATGTTTAACAAAACCACGTCACAATATCATCACTAGAAATTCTTGGAAACAATATATTTTTGAAAATATATCATCATCAAACAAATCAAAAAATTAGTTAAAGACAACACAAGTAAACACAAGTCAGTTTTTAAATGAAGGTTTTTATTATTAAGGGAGAAAAAAAATACCAAAACCTACATGACCCTGTGTGAAAAAGTGTCAAGACGAAAACCACAGCTGAGCAAAAAGAACATTAAGGCTCGTCTCAATTTTGCCAGAAAACATCTTGATAATCCATAAAATTTTTGGGAAAATACTCTGTGGACTGAACTTTTGTTGAACTTTTTGGAAGGCGTGTTCTGTTACATCTGGCGTAAAAGTAACAGCATTTCAGAAAAAGAACATCGTACCTACAGTAAAACATGGTGGTGGTAGTGTGATGGTCTGGTGCTGTTTGGCTGCTTCAGGACCTGGAAGTCTTGCTATGATAAATAGAACCATGAATTCTGCTGTCTACCAAAAAATCCTGAAGGAGAATGTCCAGCCATCTGTCCATCACCTCAAGCTGAAATGAACTTGGGTTCTCCAGCAGGACAAAGATCCAAAACACAGCAGCAAGTCCACCTCTGAATGGCTGAAGAAAAAAGTGAAGACTTTGGAGTGGCCTAGTCAAAGTCCTGACCTGAATCCTATTGAGATGCTTTGTGACATGACCTTAAAAAGGCTCGAAAACCCTCCACTGTGGCTGAATTACAACAATTCTGCAAAGATGAGTGGAACAAAATTCCTCCACAGTGCTTTGCAAATTACTGCAAATGCTCGATAGTAGTTGTTGATGCTAAGGGTGGATCAACCAGTTATCAGGTTTAGGGGCAAACACGTTTTCACACAGGGCCATGTAGGTTTTGTGTCTACTTGTGTTGTCTTTGACTAATATTTAAATTTGTTTGATGATGTGAAACATTTAAGAGTGACAAACATGCAAAAAACATAAGAAATCACGAAGGGGGCAAAAACTTTCACACCGCCATGTATACATATAGGTGATATAAAGGTCAAATTATGTTATTCAATCAACAAGGGTAAGACAAGAACACAATTCCAAATAAGAAAAAATTGTGATTACTTTCGTAAGACAAGGAATGGCTATAAAAAGTCAGGACAATAATTAATAAGTTCTAATCATCTGGGACTGTGACAAACTTGCATAGAAAAGGAATCAACATTATATTTCCATCACAGATAATAAGGAGGATATAGTAAGAGACAACAGACAGAAACAATACCAAAAAACCTCTGCTGAATTACAGAAACTAGTAGCTTGCAGTCACAGACTCTTCAAATCTACCATCAGATGTCATTAGATTACGTGAAAGACTTGCTAGGGAAAAGCTCAGAAATTACTCGAGTTTGTTAAAAATTATTGGGACTTTGACTTCAACTGTGACCTATGGTTAGATTAAATGAAAATGTAGCTTTCTGACAACAAACACAAGGTGAGTTTAGTATAAAATAGAGACTCAAGACTGAAAAGATGGGTCTGTGAAGTTGTTGGGCTGTTTTTCGTCACAAGTGCACGGCATCATAGCGCAATACTAAAACACAGAGTTGGCAATAACTGTGGCACATGGTTTTGTCAAAAATAATGTGATGCGGAATTAAATTCACTTCATACTAAATTTACTTCATTTAAAGAATTATTTTTTCTTATTTTTTGCAGTGAAGCAAAAACTGGTATCTAATAACCGATTCTCACATAGTATTTTGGCCTGGGCTATCGTGGGTCAAAAAGCCACGACATTTACCACAAAATTAAAGTAAAAAGGGGGCGTAGAATAGTATGAAAATTATCCTACCGTTAAACCTCTCCAGGTGCCGCATACATTCATGATTGTACCTCGAATCCCACGCCAAACTTCATTAAAAAAAGTTGGCGAAAACTTCAGAGCGACGCAGAGAGCCCCCCATATGCCTCATCTTGCCATGTAAGTTCACCGAAGGCGCACTTTAGCCCGAAGGCAAGCTTGATGCTGCCATGAAAGGCGAAGTGAACATATGCAAATTTAGCCCTGCCCCTAGCCCAGACTGTATAAATTCAGAGCTTTTAATATTAATATAATAGATTTTCCTTGTGATATTTATACATTTTCGTGATATTAATATAATTACATATACATTCATTTCCATGTGTTCATTTTAAACTTTCTTTTTTTCCCTATATAGACTTTCATCAGCTGTGTCTTATTAGCTATCATGCACCCTACCAAATCATATGACA
>JAVSBU010293944.1:0-11398 GCA_033118015.1 Loricariichthys derbyi | reverse complement strand
TGTTTTTCATGATTCCATAATTCTTTCCTCAGAATTGAGTGATTCCATATTTTTTTCCCTCTGCTTGGTCTAAAAAAAGTAACCGTAACTGACTGCCACAATTTTTTTTCTTGATTTCTTATAGTGTTTCTCAAAGCCAGAAAGTTGGCATTTGAAATGACTTTAGTTTTGTGTCATGTCTGTGATCTGCTATTTTTCTACAAAATTAAAGAACTGAATGAACATCCTCTGAGGCTGGTGATTCCATAATTTTTGCCAGGGGTTGTACTCAGGGTCGAGGGAGAGCCGGTGCAAGCCTAGGGCAAGAGCAAGAACTACCCTAGACAAGGGCAGCAGTCCATCGTAGGGCACACACAGATTAAGGGCACTAACATTAGTTAGCCTAACATGCATGTCTTTGGAGTGTGGGAGGAGAACCAGAGAAAACTCACACGAATACGGGGAGAACATGCAAACTCCACACAGATGGAGCCCAAGGTCGGGATTGAACTGGTAAGCTCAGATCTGTGAGGTGGCAGCGCTAACCTCTGCATCGCTGTGCAGACAGTGGCAAGGCAAAACCCAATAAACAATATGAGGACGAAACCTTGGGAGGACCCAAAAAGGGTCCCAACCTCCTTATGTGTAAGAATTAAACTAGGTTACTCTATTACAAATCTATAGTAATTGTTTTAATAAACAGAAGCGAAATACAAATTTGAGAAAACATAATTAAAATAAAAGAAAAATATATAATGTTTGAACATAATACAATATTATGAAGAGTCTAACAAAGACAGAATATAAAGCTATATCATATAGAATGATAGTACATAAAATGTACCTAGAACACACAGAAATAGAACCTATTGTAAATATTGTTCAGTTAGTTGGCTATCGGATTTTGCTCTTAAGATCACATACACAAGTGTACAGATCATTTGATTTTGTGACAAGGTGTTTCAAAGCTCATGTATCTAACGAATTTAGATATGTATAAATCTGAAAGTACTGTGTTTGTGTATTATATCTTACCATGTAGCTTTTCCCACTCAATGTGATGGTTAAAACACAAAAAATATTACAGCCATAGTCCCAATGCATTTCTAGGCATTGCTGGGCAAAGAAAATGGGCCTACCTCAAAACTGCAAAATATTAAGTTGGCAAATAATTTGTCTGCAAACTGGTAAGAATTAAACAAAGAGACAAGATTGTGAGATGGCCTTTTTACTGATTTCCTTTAGTGATTTAGTTCATTCATTCACTTGGGGTCAGGGTCATGGGAAAGCCGGCGCCTAGCCTGTGTCACAGGGCACAAGACAGGAACAACCCTACTAGGTGCCAATCCATCATAGGGCACATAAACTCACCCACTAAGGAAATACCAGTTAACCCCAAATGCATGTCTTTGGAATGTGAGAGGAAACCGGATTACCCAGAGAAAACCCACATGGACAATGGGAAGAACATGCAAACTCCACACAGATGGAGCCTGGGGTTGTGATCGAACCGAGGATCCCAGAGCTGTGTGCAGCACAGCCAACCACTGCCCTACTGTTTAAGTCTCATGGGTAAACTTGTAGCTTTTTGCAGAAAGAAGAATCATTGTTGTTCCACTCAATGGTCATGGCTTTAGTTAGCAAGTAGTTTCAAAATGTTACCCTGTTAGTTACCAAATTCTTTACAGGACTCAAATCTGGACTCTGACCTGAGTCTTTGTTCTCAAACCCTTTCTTTGCAGTGTGAGCTGTGGGTGATTTGTTCTTCTTTGGAATCAAACCTTTCAGTTGTGGAAGCAATGCTTTCTGTACTATTTTCTTGTACTCTAAAGCATTAATTAACACATTTCACAATGAAGCAGCTCCGCAGTACCAGCAGCTGAACAAGCTCCATGTTTGATGCTGATAGAGGTGCACTGTTGTATTTCTCACCAGATCTTTAGATCTTGGAATTTTCCTGAATTTTCTTAGTGCTTGCTAACTATCAGAGTGACTATTCATTTTTATAGGCATTAAAAACATAGTATTTATTAGGTTTGGCCCAAAATACTACAGCATGTTTCTACAATTGTCCTACAAGAGATTTATATAGCAACCCATTCTAATTGTGTCTGCTGATCTACAGCTTATTAATCAGTAGATTTATGTGGTGCTACCAGAGTCAGATGACTAATGAATCTTGTACAGCATGTACAAGATTAGGCTCAAACTGTATTCTAACTTAGTGATAAGATAAGGTGTTACAGCAGCAGAATATCCAGCAAACAGCAAAACTATTTGGTTGCCACCCTGTTTTTTTTCCACGATGGAAATATCATCAAAATATTTTTCAAAATCCTCAATTTCTGCTACTTATCTCCAATACCTCAAACTAACTCTACACTCCTTTATTTGTCTTGTAGTATCACTCCACAAGTGTGTCATAAGAGAATCCTCACAACACACGGACAGATGGATCTCAGGAAGGTACAAAAACAGGTGATACAACACAAATATGATTTTGCGCTCTTCATGCTGCATATTAATTTATTACTGTGATATCAAGATGCCACGAAACCTAGATGTTAGAACTTTAACCTAACCACGCTCACCATGGTGAATGTTTGAAAGTCTACCACCAGATGGCGCCAGATATTTGCTCATTTCTACAATTCGCACTTCGGTTATTTCTTTCTATAGGCTACTTTTTTTTTTTTTACAGTTTCATCACTGCTTGCCCTCATCAGGGGCCCATCCCAGAGAACAGGGCACAAGTGCTGCAGGGCCATGGTCACTGTGGCGATAGGCTTACATCTTAGACCGTTGCACCACTCGAGCGCCTAGATACATTAATTTAATGAATTAAATAATACATTTTACACACACACTGGATGTTGTGACCTTGATTTCCTGACTACCAGTGAAATGATACATTGTGCATTTCTGGTGCTCCATGGCTGGCGTCCCACCCAGAGCTCAGTTAAGCCTGTGCTCTCTGGGAATCGGGACCAAAGCTTCATGACCCTGGCCATTAAAAGGAGGGGTTAAAACTGAGGGCACTGAGCGTGCAAATTCTATAGAGCCCCAAGATCTTGAGTAGTTATTTGTATAGGAACATAAGTCAATTCATTAAGCAGTAATCACAATGATTGATTTACTTTACTTTGTTCTCGCTGTTTCTTTAATATATTACGCCGTTTGCCTCCTGACTCGTAACCTTTCCTCAAATGACAAGTCCCAACCATGACACACCCAGAGAAGGAGGCATTATATAGTGAGACGCATGAGACAATTAGGTATAGGACTATGGATAATGAAAAGGGACAGAACTAGTCACACACATTATGGAGGGAAATCACACAATATTATGGCTATGACCTTCACCTGTTGTTCTTATTACACTGAAAGGGGAAAAAAAAGCACATGCATAAACATGAATAATTATCTAAGCAGGCTGTATTTAATAAAACTCACATTCTTTGATAGCAAGAAAAGAATGAGAAATCACTGCAAGTGATACAGTCACAGTACGTGTTTTTCAAAATGACATAAAAAAACATAAAGAAGTGGCCTACAGACTTCCAAGAAGGTATTTACACAGTGCTTTGACAGACAAAACAATGGCCCAAAATATACAATATTCTTCGAAGGTATAAATAGTCTTATTTTCAGGTTTGGCTACATTTATGCAATATAAGACACCACAAAAGTGCAATTTTGTCTTTGTAATACAAGAAACCTTTCTGTGTGACGTTATCACAGCAATTATACTCAATACTTATAAGGTAAACTCAATAAACTATACCACAACACTACTTTTACACTATCATTTGACCACAAACCAGCCAATTTATTAGGTACACCTGTTCATACATATCTGCTTAGCCAATCACATAGCAGCAATTCTATGGACTTAGGCATGTAGGCATTGTCTTGACGATCTGCTAAAGTTCACACTGAGGTTCAGAATAGGGAAGTGGCTTGGGAAATGGCTCGGTTATTGTTGGTGCCAGACGGGCTGCTCTGGGTTTTTTAGAAACTGCTGATCTACTCAGATTTTCATCCACAACCATTTTTAATGCTTAGAGAGAATGGTCAGAAAAAGAGAAAAAAAGGGAAGTTCTTTTGGTGAAAATGAGACAATGAGAACAGAGGACATGAAAATGAGGACAGAGCCGACAGGAAGGCAACAGTAACTCAAATAACCAACTGTTACAACCGAAGTATGTAGAAGAGCATCTCTCTATGCACAGCATGTTGAAACTTGAATCAGATGGGCTATAGCAGCTGAAGACCATCCTGGGTGTAATCAGGTGAAATTTTCCAGCCCCTTGTCGAATTAGTGCCATGAAGAATTTAGGGAGCTCAGAAGGCAATAGGTGGTCCAAACTGCTACTAAGATGTACCTAATAAAGTGACCAGTGATTGTTTTCAAGATATGCCCTCTTAGTTTCAGTTATTCTTAAAACTAAACATACCTACCTGTAAGTCATCTGTCATTTCTGCTGGCGGAAGAAACCAAAGAACGAGATAACAAAAAATAGCAAAAGTCACAGAGTTACTTGGAAAAAAACAATCAAAGTTTGCTGCCGTTAATTCAGAAGCTCCTTAAGATTCTAGAGACACGCGGAAGTGATGCGCCCTGTGATGCAGTTCTTTCGCAAAGTCCTGCGCTTCATGGATGGCCACTTTGTCAGGATAGTGCACCGCCGCTTTCTTGGTGGCCACGGCTAGCTGCTTGAGTAGGGCGCACAGGTGGTTGCTCTTGCACAGGAGATCCTGGCTGTCCTGCCTCTTCTGGGCTTCACCCCAAAGTGTATCTATCAACCTTTGGCCCACCATAATCACCAACTTGCTCTGGGATATGAACTTCTCAGGAGGCTGCCCTTCCTCCAGGCTAGTCACAAACACGGCAGTGGCTTTCTTAATGGCTCCGAAATACAGGCGGCAGTGGTCAGAGATCTGGGGCTTGCTGGGGCTTTGGCTCGGGCTAGTAGGACACGGAGGCTCTGGTTTGGCCTAACGGAGACAAGGGCAAACTAAAGTGAGCATCTGTAGAAAATATACATTTAACCGCAAAGCTTTTATAAAACAAGACCATCCTCACATTAAGGCTACAGTTGATGAACAGCTGATGCACAATGGAGTTGACCTTCAACTTTACTGTGTACAGGGGGTTTATATCGCTTGTTTGTTTTAAGAATATTTCTGGAGAAAATGCTGACCTGTTTTCGCTTCTCCTCCTAATTTCTGTCACGTTTTACGTTGTTGCTATATAGACAATATTTTGTGGACACCCAAAATATTACATTAAAAACAGGTCAGCTTCTGATGTTAGTCAATAAGCCCTGGCTCACTTTTGCCATTCCAGTGCATTTTCAAGGTGTCTGAAGAGTTGAGGTCAGGAAGACCTGTGGACATCGTTTAAGGATGGGGGGGGGGGCAGAACGTTGAGTTATTGATCAGTTAGAGGAAACCTATAAATGGGTCACATTGAGAGTCAGAGGGGAATCAATATAACCCATTCCACTACCGGTATTTGTCTATTACAAATACTAAAACGTACTCTTTATGAGTGTTGCTGAAATAGCAGGGCTCCCTAACTAGAAGGGGTGTCCTCAAACTTTTGCCTATATAGTTTAGACAGTGCACAAAAAACGAATTGTTAAAATTCAATTAAATCAATTATTAAATGTAATTAATTATTAAAATAAAATAAAAAATCACCTGAAGTTGAACATAATTGTCTCCCTCTGTATTCTCTGGCCGTTCATTCTCGCCAGTGCTCTTTCTCACATCTGAAAAATTGGTGTTCGTTGGTAGCTCTGGCTCCTTTGGTGTGTTTCTGAAGAGAAGCTTGCCATTAGCATTGATAATGGACACCAAATGCTTCAGGTCTTCGGGCACAGTACGAGTCATCATAACAAAGCGTTCGAGTTGGTCTGGAGCTGTCTGCCCAGGTTCCTGAGCCAGGGTATCCAAAGGCCAGCCCAAGCGACCTAAATCATCTACAGTTTTCTGCATAATCAGCCCAGAGTCCTCCACAATGGAGAGCTGCTTCAGGAGCCTGGCCTGGAGACTCGAGTCAGTCAATTGTTGGGCATTGCCTCTGACATCCAGAACAAAGTTTAGAAAGCAGGTGACCGAGTTGGCTACTTCCTCTGAGGCTACACGGATCTCCCCGAGATGCTGGCACAGGTGCTTCGGGCTTCTCCAAGAGCTGCTTACAAAGTTCATAAGCCTGGGCACAGCCTTGCATACTGCCTCCTGGAGTTCCAAAAGCCTTTGGGCCACTTCCTCCTGAGGTAATGTAATTTCCCTTAGTGGCTCTGGAGAAGGGGAGCCAAACATGAGGGAGTCCCGGGAACTACTGGAGGAACTGGAGGTAGTGGAGGAGGTAGACACAGTAGAGATCCTTTGGTTTTCTGACATGGACAGACCTCTTGCTTTTTCTCCTTCATTCTGTTTGCTTGTTGGCTCCATGTTTTGTAACCGTCTGTTTCTGCCCCACGTTGGCGGACGTTGTGGAGGGTCTGGTTTTAGTTGATGCTTACCCCTGTATTCCAAAGGTTCAGCTCCATTTTCGGATTCACCAGGTTTCACCATGTGTGTAGACATAGCTGGAAAACTCTCTTTTCTTTTGATGGTAGCTGGTACGTCATATACGCATTCCTCATTGACAGGGTCTGTTTTTGACTGTGCCATTGCACTGGGCTTTGGAAAATCATACAGGGAGCAAGGAGAGGTCCCACTTTTGCTTTGCAGCATGCCATTGGAACCAGGTTCACTTCTGGACATTTCAGCTTCCACAGGCACGTCATGCGTCCACTCGGACTTGCGTGGGTTGGGAAGAGTGCTGCAGGTCCGCACCAGTTTTGGGTTAAGCTTAGTATTGGAGGGCACTGGGATATCATAATATGGATCCTTTGATGGTGATGATGGTATAGCATAAACCTGTAAAGAAAAAAAGTCAGAACAGAAAAACCTTTTTGAAATTGTGCATTCCCCATGTAACTAGAGGATAAACATGGGTCATACTGTATTGTGTTCTGATTAATATTGTTGTTTCAATTAAAACATTATGAGCAAAGTATCTAAGCTACAATGTGACTGTGGTAATATCTGCTCAAAGTCCAGTTTTACGGAACGTAATACGGACGTTAATGCAGATCTATGGTGGGCTGTAACACTCAGTACGTACGTTATTTAGCTGCTTTCTGCTTTCAAATGTTTCATATCGGTTCAGGGTGCCAGTAGGTGACATCATGGAGGCTTTCCGTAGTATTGGCTGTGGTGATGGCTATCCACAGGTACAAAAATAGTGTATTAAAGCATTTTATATTACAGGAATAATTTTATCTTGTACAGTATCAATAATTATATTATTATATGAAGAAACAACAGCAGGCCTTACTGAGTACAAAGAGCCTCTTTTTGGAATATCATACACAGCTGAAATGGGACTGGATGAAATATGCTCTATCTACAAAAGACAAAATGGAAACCAGAACATTATTCCAGCACAATTTTTATAGGCCTAGGTAGCCAATTCTTGAACCATTTTCGGAGCAGACATGATGAGCTCAGTACGCCTGCCCAATAAAACCAGTTCTCTAATTAAAACCATTAAACACAATGACTGGGAACTACTGTAAAGCTAAATATTTTTGCCTGGGGCATTAGAGGAAATCAGCAACATGTGGGCATACCAGCCCCACCTGCAGCTGACACCTCTATAGCCCTCTTTTCCCGTCTTCTGGTTGCTATTAACGGTGTCTGATGTCTGTCCTGTGATAGTTTACAGGGCTGTAAAGATGCTAAGGCAAAGGCAGGGCCAGAGCATCTGCTACTGCTTTAGCTATTAGGCCATGGAAGTGCATTTAGGCCCATCTTTGTAATACTACCAAGCATCTTCAGGAGCATAATTTAGTCATGCTAAATTTGTTAACAAATGTCTCTAAATGTGTTAAATTATTTGCTATATTTACACACATCACTATAATATGGCTTTGTGGTATAATACTGGAGTACTACAAGAAAACATATATTTATGTACATGCTAGTGTCCCTATATTGGTTTAAATCTAAAAAAAAACAGAACACACACAGACTTACAGGGTTCAAAAAGCACTAGGAGGCCTACCCTGTTCAGAGAGCTGTTTTCCTGTGCCTGCTCGACTTGCTTGGGGGGAACCTTCCAGAACCGCTCCATGACCTCATAAGTTGACTTTTCATCTGGTGGCTGTGGCACTTTGGGAATTTGGTAGATGTTCCGGTTACTGGGTCGCGGCCCATCGACTTCAGCTGGTAAGATTAAGTGCAGACGATTGGCTGGAGCCAGACCTTCCTTTCCGTGAAGAGAGCACTTCCACCACCCCACACTGCCATCTGGGTTTCTCTCTATAACCTCAACAACATCACCTTTGTGGAAGGCTAACTCATCTGAACTTTCGGCTGTGTTGTCGTAGAGAGCTTTGGCGTAGAGTTTCTGGAGGAGAAATAAATCATGACAGCATTGATGACCATAATACAACAAAAGAAAATCCCTGAGACCTCTAGAGAAGGGAGTGCCTTCTCCATCAGTACAAACAGGGCCTCTATTGTGTAAGGAAGAGAATAGGAACAGCCACAGCTAGGCACTGATGTGCAACTTAAGAAATAGCTGTAGCCATATTCCTTGTGGCCATAAACAGCGACAATAACATGTGAAGTCATAGCAGTGTAAACTAGTATGTAATCCTTCCTGTGACAACACCATGTGCAGTAGTGTTTGATTTTCACACAAGTCCTCAAAGAGATAAAGACAACCCAATTAAACTAACAAGACAATATTATACTTGATTTATGTATTTATTGAGGAAAATGATCCAAGATTACATATTTATGAGTGCTTTTGGTGAGACCCCCCCTTGTACAGTAATAATGGTTGATCAATGGTAACGGTTGATCAGTCTTATACACTGTTGTTCTGCTATGTTGGTGTGTTTTCTTGAGTTATTCAATTCAGGTCCTTCCAGAACAATTCTATAGGATTAAGGTCAAGACTTGGACATAATAAACATTTAATTTATCGTTCTTTAATCATTCTTTGAATAAATTAATTGCTTATTTGTTTAGGGTCATTGCCTTGCTGCTTCAGTTCCTTTCCTGTAGAATTTACTGATCATTCAGAATTAATTGCTCTATCCATGTTTATACAGAAATACAGAAAATTGCATAGTGATCTCAAACATTCACTCTTTAATATAGAATATTGAATAAAACCAGTCACTTCAGCTGAAAAATAAAGGTGGTAAACTCTCAGTTGGCTTCTTACTATTCAGTTTTCTACTATTCTGTTTCTCTATTCAAAGGCTCATCCCTTTGAAGCTCAGCTGTATCAAGACAGTCCAGATAAGAAAATTTCAGACAGATAGGTGCAGAAAACCTTTATTTGTCTGCTGTTTGAATCCTGTTTTGGCTTCCACTAAAAAAGAAAAGGAAGCCCTCTCTCTGTTCTTCTGCTTGTTCAATGATATCTGCAGTAATGCATTATTTCAAAAACAAAGACAAAACACACGTTTAAGTACATCAACCATTCAAGTGATACTGCCCTCCTACACGAACACCTGCCTGAGTAGCATATCTTGCTAAACAGGACCGCAATCATTTATCGTCCATTTACGCAGGAATCTGTGCGCGGTGTTTGCTGAAATACATTCTACCACCTGCAGATGCTAAATCGAGTGCCGACATATGCTGTAGCAATGTTCACGCAAACACACGTGCAGGCAAACGCATTTGTGCATGGGTCCCTTTAAACTGAGCTCCATGTGTTAAGAAATTCCTGAGGAGCAACAGTTATATACACGCTTCTGCACACACACTCATGTTTTCCATAATATCTGCTCTCAGGTGCTTGTGGACTCAAATTTGGAATATTTATAGAATCTGTCACCACTACACTTATGTTGAGTTGAGGTTACAGCCAAGGTTTTACTAACAGAGAAGCAACCAATGTAATTGAGATGTATTTTGAAGGAATTAGGATATTTATGTAGACTTCAAATAGCTTAATGTATGTCTGCATAAATATAGAGTAAAATATCTTCCCATGAGAGAGTTCCACAGTCCAGCAGATTGCAAATGGAGGAAATATTAAGTCCGTTGTTACCCTCCCTAGGAGTGGACATTACAAGGGTGGCTTCCAAGCAACTAAAGGCCTCTCTCACACTAACATTAGCCAATGTTTCTAGAGTCCACCATCAGGAGGACACTGCAACATTGTTGGTCAAAAAACAAAGAACACTGCTGCCCATGGGCGTCATTAGACCACTTTTACTGAGGCACGTGCCCCAGCGTGAATCTCCTGTGCCCCAGTATAAAAAATCTCATCTACCTCATATTTTTCCAAAGTATTTCACTAAACCCCTTGTAATTTAGGGTTTAGGGACCAGAACCTTCCGCAAAATAAGAATACAGTACTAAATAACACTTTTTTCCTTTATTTCATATATTTTCTTATGCATTGGTAAAGTATACATGTGTTTTTCTTAATTAGAAACATGTATTTCATAATTTGGGATGGTTTGGGGATGTTTCACAGGGCTTGAACAGATTAAATCTATTTTAGTTATTTTAAATGGGAGAAATTTGATTGATATACAGTGGAGAAAATAAATATTTTATCCCTTGCTGATTTTGTAAATTTGCCCACTGACAATAATATGAACAGTGTATAATATTAAGGGTAGGTTTATTTTAACAGTGAGAGATAGAATATCAAAATGAAAATTCAGAGAATCACATTGTATAAAATATATAAATTTAATTGCATTTTGACGAGAGAAATAAGTATTTGATCCCCTACTAAACATTAAGAGTTCTGGCTCTTACAGAGCAGTTAGACGCTTCTAATCAACTCCTGCATTAAAGCCAACTGTCTTAAATTGTCACCTGTATAAAAGACACCTGTCCACAGACTCAATTAATGGGTCAGATCCTAACCTCTCCAACATGGGCAAGACCAAAGAGCTTTCTAAGGATGTCAGGAACAAGATCATAGACCTGCACCAGGCTGGAATTGGCTAAAAAACCATAAGTAAGACGTTGGGTGAGAAGGAGACAACTGTTGGTGCCAGTGACAGTCATTTTGTATTTCTTCAATTTTCTTACCATCGACCTCGATCTGGGGCTCCATGCAAAATCTCACCTTGTGGGGTACCCTTGATCATGAGGAAGGTGAGAAATCAGCTTAAAACTACACTAGGGGGAACTTGTTAATGATCTTAAGGCAGCTGGGACCACAATCAACAACAAAATCAATGGTAACACATTATGCCGTAATGGATTAAAATCCTGGTCCCCTTGCTCAAGAAGGCACTTGTGCAGGCCCATCTGAAGTTTGCCAATGAACACCTGGATGATTCTGAGAGTGACTGGGAGAAGGTGCTGTGGTCAG